>WAAB01026215.1:1832-13040 GCA_013389865.1 Piaya cayana | reverse complement strand
GTGCCTTTTGTGAACCCATATTGGCTGGGCCTGATCACCCGGTTCTCTTGCATGTGCTTCATGATAACACTCAAGATCACCTGCTCCATGACTTTCCCTGGCACTGAGGTCGGACTGACAGTCCTGTAGTTTCCTGGATCCTCCCTTGTAGATGGGCATGACATCAGCCAGCCTCCAGTCCAGTGGAACTGGAACTGTCACTTGCTTATAAAAATGTGTTATGTTATACATCGAAGTCACTTTAAACACTGCAGGATGCATTCATGTCTTGCAATTGTTAAAACGATACTAAGGCTATTACAGAGTGAAATGGCTGGTTTCATCATAAAAAAAATTATGACATTATTATAGCCTTTGCCAAGAGAAGAAAGAACACACCTAAAACAGAAACGTTTTCACAGGAAATGTGAAAGAAACTGTTTTGCAATGGCTGTTTCTCCAAATGAATGACCACAGTCCTTCATTCTGGGAAAGAGAATGAATTTTATGTTCTGTACCATCATCTCTATGAAAAATGCAGAAACATGACCTGTATTGTCGTGTATCTTTTATTTATATCTAGAATTATAATATAAACATCAGAAACTACGGTTAATTTTTGTTGTAAAACTGTTTAACTTTTATGCAATTAACAGCACACACAGGGATAATTGGACAAAGTACTGATTTTGCAGGGATTTTGTACCTGTTGCTTAAGAATTTTGCAGTTAACTTTCTACTTTTTCACATCACTGAGTAAATTTCTTCAGTGGTTCAGAAAAGATAAAGGTAAGTATTATGGTACTTATATATTACATACAAACACATGAATAAGTATGCCACATTATAGTGGATCAAATCATTTGGACATGTAGTCAAACATCTTGACTTAAATTTACATTATAGCACTTCAGAGCATGAATGACTTTATTATGATGGATATTCATCACATTACACTTTTTACCCAGTGACTCATGATTGGCTTAAAGCTGGGACTTATCAGCCCTCGCCCTTTTTAAAATAAATGAATGTAGATTTTTGTCATTAAAAATGTCCAGATGTGTAATCTTCTGAATCCTACTAAACTCTTTACCTAAGTGATATATGGTGTCAAGAGGAGTACACATGTAAAATAGAGCATCCTGAACTGTTTCAAGCATACTAGTATACTCTCCTAACTCGTACAGTTTTACCTCTGCCATAGAGAGCAATATTTTAAATATACTCAGAAAGTTTTTAAAAAAAGCAAACCCAGAAAAAACTCAGTTATTCTGTGGAGCTGCATTTGTAATGATGAAGTGCCTTAGTAACTGCACATGGAAATGCATAATAATCATACTAGCATAAATGTGTTGTGGTGGTAATCCTGAAACACTTTCTTATCAAGGCAGCCTTATTTTGAAATAAAAGTATCATTTCCCAGTTAAGAAAAAGATGCCTCTCATCTGGACAAGTATTTGTACATTTGTGTTGACAAAGCTCTTAATTTTTACTAACATTTTAGCTATAAATGCTAATTGGTCATTGCTGATGTCATTAGCAAGACTGTGATTGATTTATGTATGGTTCTCTTTTTATAATTTTAAATCTCTGGTGGGTCTTCAAAGCAGTAAACATTTCCAACTATATTTTAAATCTTTACATGTGATCTAAAAGGTTGAATGTGGAATTATATAAAGGGTATGAATATAAGTACCTGCTCATATCTGATTCAATCTGACTGTTCTTGTTCAAAGAAACAATAGTGAGCTTTTTTTTCCTTACTATATGTAAGTTTCAAAGGATTTTTTAGTATGTGATGGGTTTAAACTTGGGTATTTTTATGGCTAAATTGATTACTGTGCAAATATAAAGTATTTTGTAACAAAAGTTATGATTCTTGTCAGGTATTTTGGGTTCTGGCAGAATTCAAACATATGGAGCACTTAGAAGATTTTATGTGTCAGGAGTTTTCTACCTGCTACAAAATAATGCAAAACACTTATTGGCAAAATGAAATGTACTTACAGGTTGCTCTACATACTATGTATGTCCAATCTTATTTGTACAAATATGTGAAAAATCTACTAACAACACAAATCCATGGGCTCTTTTTTTGACCCACAGTATCAGTCTCAGCAAGACAAAGGTGATATGGAAACCCAGAATGGCTTTCAACACAAGTATATAAAAAATAACAGGCAAAATAACCACGGGACTGTGGATCTCTCTTTTTACTCTTTCCTAGTTTTGGTATTGCAGTGGAAGAGCAATATTAATAAGGGTGAAATATATAATGGCAAGAGTTCATGTTGTTACAAATCTAGGATGTACAGTCCTGAATTTAGAACATTTCAACTTGGCATTCATTTTTCATTCATTATTATTCTTAAACTAAGAAAAATAATAGTCTAATATTTTAACTTTCTTTTTATCTTAAAACACATTTCTATCCATAGCAGAAGGATGTTTACATGGTCACTGTTAATTAAAGGCAGGTAAACTGATTTCCCATGTCATCTATTATCACAGGAAACACTGACAGAAGAAAAGAAGGGCAAAAGAAGTCCTAAATAATTTATTCAGTGTTGGCACTTTGAAAAAAATAAGAAAAAGAAAATACAGTTAAGCAACAGATCTTTTTAATAAGGTTGAGGATATCTGTTTA
This sequence comes from Piaya cayana, assembly GCA_013389865.1. Classification (NCBI taxonomy): domain Eukaryota; kingdom Metazoa; phylum Chordata; class Aves; order Cuculiformes; family Coccyzidae; genus Piaya; species Piaya cayana. The sequence goes on along the minus strand of WAAB01026215.1, from coordinate 10,414 downwards.
AAAAAAACAAGAGGCCACTTCTCACACAGCTTTTATCATCTTAAATACAGAGAGGTCAAAGCATAATGCACTGCATTTCTGAGTCAACAGACTCCCTGATATTTGTCACTCAACAAACAACAAAAAAATACAGAAGTTTTCTGAGCAAGGTAGCCTTGGCTACGTTCTGAGGCTTGTCGACTGTCAATAAAAAGTCCTTGCTTAGTAACTATAGGGCAATGCAATAGAATAATTCAAAGACATTAGCTTATATTAGAAATAAGAACGTTTTAAATTTTATTAATATTTTACTCATTCAGTTCTAATCATTTGTTCTCAAGTAAAGGAAATTCCAGGCAAAAGTGGCATGCTTTACTCCTTAGAAAGACAAGACAAAAGAAACATAAATAGAACAATGTCTTTTTTTATAATCTTATTTTTGATTAAAATATTTAAAGGGAAAATCAGGAGAGACAAAGAGAAGCAAGTACAAGAGGTAAAAATGTAGACAGAGTCGAAGGCAGGACTAGAACTTTGTAGTGTACTGCACAGACTATAATGGACAGGTCACACACACACACACACACACACACTCTGAAGGCTGTGAAGAGAGAAAACTCCATAGGAGTAGAATTATCCAATTACCACAATTAGATAAATAAACAGAGCCAAGTAATAATATCTAATGTGTCTATTTTTACATTTTGGAGTAAATAGGCAGAAACCTCAACAGAGAAGAAGCTGTTAATGACTTAGTCCATCAGTTCTGAGCAACATATGTAACTCACCTCTAAATATTACAACTGAAGATCTGTTCTAGAACCATCCCTACAGTACAGTCAGATTCAAGATGCACAAGTGAAAAAATTCCCTCTAAGAAGACTCACAGGTGTAACACTGAGCTGTGAAGAAGACAGTTCTGTAAGAAATGGAGAAACTTGTTAAAAGAAATTAGAAGGTACTGTAAAAATAGTTGACTAGTTGCATGTCCTGAAAACATCATATTAGAGGTTACAGACCATAGGGATTACATGTATCAAAAAACAATTCCGCCTTGAAGGAATAATGAGTAAGCAACAAAGCAGAAACTATTATTAGAAATAAAAATACACCTTCCAAAAGTGGTAGTAACTTCCAAGCAGATTAAAAGGCATACACTTTGGCAAGTTAAGTGTGAACTATGATTGGACAAAAAGATAAATAGAAAGTTGAGGAAAACCAACAATGAAGACTGGTAATGAAATCTTCTCAAACACTGTGGAAGCAAGAAGTCTGCCAAAGAATATGGAAACTGTACATAGTCAATGTATTTTATCACCAGAAACTTAAAAAAATTCCTCTCTTCACTCATTAGATGAAGGAGATTTAGAGGATTCCTACACTGGCACGTTTTATTATAGGCAGTGATTTGGAAGGGACTTTGTGCAAAGTGTCAGTAGAATAGAAGTTAGAACAAAACATTTAAATGGGGAGCAACAAAATAGTGCATTATGATATTTATCTAAAATTTGTACCAGAAAAATGAGACAAATACGTTGCATTTTGAAAAAAATAATGAAACACCAAACCCTTGTCCTGCAAAATCTAGAAAAAAACCCAGATCATCAAATCTGCATGTTGTACCAGAGAAAGTAGTAAAAAATTATGATAAGTAACACCATAAGTAGACATACTAATAAAATTAATGGGGAAGAATCAGTATAGCTTTTTCATAGAACAGTCATGCTCAGTCTCTGGAAGAGTCACTGAGCTTACAGAAAAACTGTTCTAGCTGATACAATGAACATTATTAAAAGTTTCTTAAATAGTCCCATGACAAAAAAAATTCAGTAAAAAGGAGATGAAAAATAAGGACATTGTTCTTCTCATTTAAATACCTGACTAAAATTTAGGAAATATAGTATATGTTAGTATGTAGTGAGGATTGACAATGGAAGGAAAGTACCACTGGGTTCTGCGAGAATAGGTACTTAGACCACTGTGGGTAGATACACTCAGGAAAAACCTTGATATTGCATATATGGTGAATGACAACATTTATTAATGCCACAAAAACGGAAAGTAAAAGTCTATTAATGCTACAAAAGTACTAATGAAAATAAATGCAAAGCTAACTAGATGAATTCTTGTGAGAGTAGATAAGTGATGAAAAGTCATCTTTCAATTAATACTTTCAAATGTAAAACCATGTAAAAAGTGGAATGGGGAAGTATCTGTAATAATACATAAAAGTATGGACCCTTATAAATACTTGAAAATGGTTATTACACCTGAAGCAGATCCTGGAGTAATTTTTATTAAAAAATGAACGTAATGCTTACTTGGAGTGAATGGTTTAGGTAATTGCCACTTCGACACAAATGCTTCCATCTTGATTATAACACGCAGTACTGATGCTCTTAACTCAGAAAGTACGTTGCAGAAGGAGAGACTGAGGATAGCAAAGATAATGAGAAATATGTAATGGTTTCAACTGGAGACTAAACAAAGTACAGCTTGTAAAAAAGATGCATGAAGGGAATAAAATAGAAGTATGTATAGTCCAGCTAGGCATGTCAACAGAAATAACCAAATGATCTTTATTTAGTATTCATCATAAGGCAGAAATAAGAAGTTGATTGCAACACTAATGTACTGTATGTAGACATAACTATGCAGGTATAAGTGTGGTCCTTCTCTAAAATGTCAGTGTAGGTAGGTATAGGTATAGAGCTCTGCTACATGTCGCTCTTCTCTTGAAGTTAGTGTCTTCTCTTATGGCACTCTAAATCTTGAGGACTAAGGGAAGACTCATTAAAAGAGCTGAATATCACAGCAATAGGGATGTGTCAGTTCCTGGACACTCAAAGTTGGTTACCTGATGGAATCCATAGAATCATAGAATCACCATGTTGGAAGAGACCCACCAGATCATCAAGTCCAACCATTCCCACCAATCACTAAATCACGTCCTTCAGCGCCTCATCCACTCATCCCTTAAACTCCGCCAGAGAAGGTGACTCAACCATCTCCCTGGGCAGCCTCTGCCAGTGCCCAATGACCCTTTCTATGAAATAATTTTTCCTAATATTCGGGCTAAACCTCCCCTAGTGGAGCTTGAGGCCATTCCCTCTCATTCTACCCACTGTCACTTAGGAGAAGAGCCCAACTCCCTCCTTTCCGCAACCTCCTTTCAGGTAGTTGGATAGAGCAATGAGGTCTCCTCTCAGCCTCTTCTTCTCCAGGCTAAATACACCCATCTCCCTCAGCTGGTCCTCTTGTTCTCCAGCACCCTCACCAGCTTCGTTGCTGTTCTCTGGACTAGTTCCAGAGCCTCAACATCCTTCTTGTGTTGAGGGCCCCCAAAACCCCCACCCCAACAGAGGGGGCATGGAGGGTTTAAACAGAATAGAGACTTTGCCACTGGGATTCTCTGCTCCTGAAGGTTCTTTTCCAAAATCCAGGAGCTGCTCCACTCAAGAGCACTCGTCCTGTGCCCTGAAGTCCTTGTCCCATGGAGGATGACACAACCCAAGATGCTGCATGGCTCAGTGCTGGTTTGGAGTGGCCAGAGGCTGAGGAGAGGAAAATGGATGATACTGATCACTCCACATGGAAGAATTTGTCCAGAGAGCTGAAGGCCTTGAGAGGCGAGCAGCAGTGGCTCAGCTAGTGATCCAGAGCTGGGCTGTCCCTGGTGCTCCTCACCCTCTGAGCCTGCTGGGCTCCTGATCCACTCTGTTCCATACAATAACAGAATGAAATTCCTCAGAGTATTTTTTTAGAAACACAGAAACATCATCTCCAACCACATGCTGGCAAAAGGCACTGAAGCTAGGTGGCAGTAGAATACACTTCTTCTGATGAAGTGTTTGACTGAGGGCAAAAGGCATGTACGTGCCTAGTAAAATGCTGGATCAATGAGGTCTCTGCTTAAGGTAGAACATCAAGTTCGATAATTTAATCTGAAGAGTTCAGTTGTTATTGACTGTTACAGGAAGGGTTGTGTCTACTCCAGAAGCATGCAGACTAGCTCAATGTGTGTGTGGAATGCTGTCTGAAAAGTCTCTTTTCCACTCAGGTATGTAGTGGTGTCTGTGGTGAGTGTGCCTAGTGGCATTTTTTTCTCATATCACTCAAGGTATGAAGCTATCTAGCTGAAAAGGACAGCCTGTAAATTTTGCTCCCTATTTCCAGATTTGTTTCTTGCTTGACTTTTTTTCTAATCCACATGTTTCCTTGCCATACAAGGAATCTTCCGCAGTCTTTTGGGCTGTATAAATTTTGCTTTGCTGTCTGTGAAGCAGCACAAAAAACTCTGCAGGAAAGTTTTATATGTGTTGTGGATCTATCAGGGAGAGCAAGATGCTCCCAGGCTCAAGGTTACACTGACTGTTCAACTCTTATTTCCCAGGAAAGTGCTCTAATAGCCAGTCTAATCACTTTTTTCCCCCCATCTGATTCTTCAAGACATCTGCTTCATGTGGTGTGTGTTAAGTGTGACATGAAACTACCCAGTGATTGGAAGGGGTGGATGCTTTTCTGCCTGAGCTTCCCCAGGGTAACTCATGGGAACTTGCTCCATGGTCACAATATAGCATTGTGAAGGTGCAAATGCCTTGGGAAATAGAAGGGTAAGCAGCACAGTGCTTAAAAGATTTGGTCGCTCTGTAATGGGATGAGATAGCCCTGTATCCCTAGTCCTTACCCTTACTGAACATTACTTAAGATCTGTTTAGCTTCTCAGTCACTTCGTGGTGTCCAGGCCTCCAACATTTCCCAACTCTTTTCTACATCCCCTGACCCTCCCAGATTAAGAGATATAAGCAATAAGGGTATCTCTGTTGCACAAACTTTTAGAAAGGCATGATGAGAAGTCAAAAATGGAAATTTTGGAATACTAATTTTTCTTTTTATCTTTCTAATGGAAATGTTCCACAATGAAAATATTCCGCAACAGTATAAGAAGACTGGCAATCTCCTAGCTGCAGCACAGCTCTTTGACCTCTGAAGGGATTTTAGCCTTATGTTGTGTAATGAGCCTCTACCTACACACTTAGTCAGTGTTGCTCATCCCTCACTATCTGAGTGGTAAATTTCACTTGGAAACCAAGAGATACATAAGACACATAAATAAAAATTTAAGACATATTAATAAATATTTAAGACATGTTAATAAATATTAAAGAACAAATAAAATAAAGCATCTGTATCTAAATGGCCAAAAAGTTTAGCTTTGCTGTGCGTAGGAGGTGAAAGCTGAAGACATCGAGAAACCCCTTCCAGCCTAAACCATTCTATGTTTCTAACTTCAGTATCGATATGGTATTGATATTAACACATATATATCATTAAAATACAATTTCATGTAAATGTTACATAGGCAGTTCCTCTATCATAGATTTTCTTGGTCTTAATGAGGCAGGTAGCAGACCACGATGTAACAATTGGTTCTGGGCAGCAAGTAAAGATGTCAAAGAAATACAGGTTATTTCATACCAATTTAGAGAAGACATGTGGTTAACATTTGATTAATACTTCATGCTGCTGTACTGACAACAAAATGAAATTTAGATGGATGATGTGCAACTGAAACTTAGGCTAGACCATTAGGGATAAGAGCCTATTTTTACAGCTTATATAACAACAGCACTGCAGTTTCTGTTACAATTTTTTTCAGTATTGAGTAAAAGGAAACCAGTTCCTGCTGAAATATTCTGAAATGTGCTGAGTTTTTTGCTTAACATCACAGCTATGACACATTCTTTGAACTGTCCTGACAGGTGTTATGATTGTCTTATCATGCAGTCTACTCTTACAAGCTCCATTTTATGGGATGTCCAGATGTAGTTACACAGGTCATTTTGTGGACAAGCCCTATGTATTTTGACAAAGAGAGGAGAATATATTCATATTTTTTATTGATAGAAGGAATCTCTATCAAACTTTTTAAAGTGTTTTCCAAACTAAGCATGAGGAAAAGGAAATGTGCAAATCAGGGCTGTGCTGATGCTTCTGCAGTAAGGAGGAAAAAGTCTGGAACACACACAAGTATAATGGATGGATTAGGTGAATAAGCCAATGAAGAAAACAGAGGTCAAGACCTGCATTTCCTCCTGCCTTTGAAATGTGAGGATGCAAAGTGCTTGGTACAAAAAATAAAAGGGCCAACCCCTCCCTCAGTAAGAGTTACTGCTCTGATTCCCTGAAAAAAAGCACTACTGACTTGTGCAAGTAAGAACTTGCAATCACCTTTTCAAGTATTCTGTCATTCTCTAGCATGAGAAAGATGGGTTTATTTTCTTTGTCTACACTTGGTCATGTCAAATGTCTTTAAAAATATTTCAGTGATGGCAATACTTAGGAAAATCTTGATCAATGCATTTAAATCAGATGTTAGCTTCATTGAAGTCAATATAAGAAACAGATAAATACTTACATCTTCAGTAGTTTTTTTATCAGCTAAGGGGAACCTGTGAAATTAAACATCTGATAAGAAATATGTGATAATCCATACAACTGCTGGCAAAATATAAATGATAAAACACAAGAAATTTCTTTGAAACAAAATATATTTTATTCACCAAATTATTGTGAACTGGAAGTATTTATGCAGAAAAAATTGGGCAATGCATAATAAAATTCTCATTACTACTATCTGACCCAATGCATAATCCAACTGTGCTTGAACTACAGAAAAGATATTAGGATGAACGGGATTCCAGATCACAGAGATATACTGTTCACTGTCTGGGAATGTTTTGGACGCTGGAGCTTGCGTATTTGTATTGTTGGATGGGCTAAAAGAAAATCCTGTGCGTTGAAATCACAATTAATATAATATTTAAAAGCTGTGTATATTTTTTATTGGTTTGTTTTAGGGTTTTTTTAGGTTTGCTTACTGGAAAAGTAAAGAACATTCAGCAGTTGCACCAAAATGCACATTCTAAGGAAAAGAATCTGGTCCGAGATGAACAGGGAGTCCCCCAGTGGAAATATTTCCATTCGCCCTATGTAGGTGCAGTATTTTCTGTCTTGCTTTGGTAAGATAAACATGGACGTTTAGAGATGAATAGGCCTAATAAATATCCATGGCTATAGCTTAAATATTTTGGTATTACTTACATTTTTAAACCATATCTTGGTAAATAAATATTTATAATTTAAAGAACACAGAAAAACAGTAATTCTAAATCACATAGAATTTCTCTGACTAAAGCAGATATTTATTGTATTGTAGGCAGTCATATATATTTAGCCTTTCCTTCATAATCAACAGTAAGAAAATGCTGAAAAAACTTTTATAGATAAATATTTCCTGTTCAGTGAGACATAATTTTGATGAAGACATGTATCTATTTCCAGAATTTATGACTGAATTTTTAAGTCTTGGTACGGGTATTTTCTGGCAGAGAAAGGCTTTCACATAACTGTGATACCAAGAATAAGATTGATGAGAATAGAGTGTTTGTAATAAGTTAGGAATATGAATATTTATAGATGTACAACAGAAAGGATTAAAATAGTAAATGTTATTTTATCACTTACAACATTATATGGCTGTTGGTAGTTTGCTTGTAAGCAATACTCCTTATTTATAACAGTGTGAAATAAGAATTAGACCTTGTGTGTCCTCATTTGTGTATTTTTTTCTTCACAAAAATCTATGTTGTGGTCTCAAAGGCTAAACCAAATCAAATTTACTATTGTGCATCATGTTGTATGAGACTGATATATTTGTGTTGTGTGATGTCTTGTAAATAAAGGGAAAAAAAGAGGTAAAAAAGATTAACTAGCTGAATTAACAACACTTTCCAAACTGCATCTTTTATAAATTGTATAGTTCTAGGTTTCACTTGAAAATGTGATGAGAAATATAGATGAAAAAAAAGGTGTGACTAATATGCAGAATTTTAAAATGCAGTGATCAAGCAGATACTACTTTTGTGAACTCCAAGTAACTTCAACAAATGTATATTCAAAAAAAGACAAAAGGCTTTAGAAATATCTTTAGTTAAATATAAAACCCTATAGCAAGACTAAATACTGTATTAGGAATGGTGTTATTGTAGGAGTTAAGGAGGCATATATCTAATTAACTGTCACATAGAATCCTTTCTTTTGGTATATCTTATGGCAGAGATCATATATAAATGTGCATTCCTGATTAAACCTGCAGTCAAGGAAGAACCAAAATTTCAAGGGACTGCACTGTAATATTCTTCTCAGAAGCCTGTAAATTCACTTATCTGGTGCATCAGTTATTAAATGAGAGCAGAACAAACTTGAAAAATAATTAATATATTTATCAACCTGTGAAGTATTTATACTGTGGTATATTGCTCACATGTAGGACCAGTTAAAGAATACATCCATCTTTCTTAAGTGAGAAATTCACAAGACAGTTCCTGTCATTCTCAGGGCATACATCTTTTGCTTGGTTTGTATGATGTATAAATCATATATCACTATTCCAGTTTTACAGATAGTGAGAGGACAATATTTCATGATATTCAATGAGCCCATGTAATGGTTTGTATCTGACCCACCTGCTGAATGCTCAAACCCCACAGCCTGCAGCCCCTCTTTCCCCCCCCCCCCCCCCAAAACCCAAACCACACGCC
>WAAB01026194.1:808-21409 GCA_013389865.1 Piaya cayana | reverse complement strand
ATGAGGAACGGCTGAGAGAGCTGGGGGTGTTTATCCTGGAGAAGAGGAGGCTGAGGGGAGACCTCATTGCTCTCTGCAACTACCTGAGGGGAGGTTGTGGAGAGGAGGGAGCTGGGCTCTTCTCCCAAGTGACAGGGGACAGGACAAGAGGGAATGGCCTCAAGCTCTGCCAGGGGAGGTTCAGGATGAGCATTAGGAAAAAGATTTCATGGAAAGTGTGATTGGGCAGTGGCAGCGACTGACCAGGGAGGGGGTTGAGTCACCTTCCCTGGAGGTGTTTAAGGGATGGGTGGATGAGGTGCTGAGGGACATGGTTTAGTGTTTGGTGGGAATGGTTGGACTTGATGATCTGGGGGGTCTTTTCCAACCTACTGATTCAATGATTCTATGTGTTGGCTTAGTTGTTTGGTGTTGCTCCCACAGGTGGATGACTTGGTGGTGTCCCTACCTATCTCTCTGGACCTGGGTGCAATAAAAGTCTACCAAAGTGGCTTGTCCACAGCCCTGGAGACTGACTTTGGGCTGCTGGTGACCTATGATGGACAACACTACGCCTCTGTCTCTGTTCCGGGCTCGTACATCAACACCACGTGTGGGCTGTGTGGGAATTACAATAAAGACCCCGAGGACGATATTCTCCGCTCAGACGGGAGGTTGGCTGTGTCTGTGCCAGACCTCGGTGACAGCTGGCAGGTTCCACACCCTGAGCGGCAGTGCTCATCCGGCTGCTTGGAAAACTGCACCTTCTGTGATGCCGCCACCGAGTCCCTCTACTTCACTTCTGAATACTGTGGTTTCATCAACAAGAGCAGCGGGCCGCTGTGGGAGTGCAGCGCCATCATGGACCCCACCGCCTTCGTCCACAGCTGTGTCTACGACCTCTGCAGCGCGCGGGATAACGGCACCGGCCTCTGCCAAGCCATCCAGGCATACGCCGCCGTGTGTCAGTCCCTGGGCATCTCAGTGGGAGAGTGGAGGACCCAGACGGGATGCGGTAAGTGTGCTTCCAATCTTGAGGAGGACAGTGATTTCTGGGGCCTGCCCATGTGTCCAGCAGTGTGTGAGATGGTGGGGAGAAAGCCGAGGGAGGGAGCTGGGCAAGAGCTGGTTGGTTCCTCCCCTCAGTGGCATCAAACTGGCTCCGCCAGGGGAGGTTCAGGCTGAATATTAGGAAAAATTTTTTCACAGAAAGGGTGATTGGGCACTGTCAGAGGCTGCCCAGGGAGGGGGTTGAGTCACCTTCCCTGGAGGGGTTTAAGGGACGGGTGGATGAGGTGCTGAGGGACATGGGTTAGTGTTTGATAGGAATGCTTGGACTCGATTATCTGCTGGGTCTTTTCCAACCTGGTGATTCTATGATTCCATGAAACCCTTGCACCAGCTTAAGCATGAGCCCAGCTGAGGTGGGAGCTCTGCTTTTCTCCACCGATGTTCTTCTTCTGTATAAGGAGAGATGGGGGCTGGCTGCAACAGGGGCTGGTTGGTGGGCTGCTCAGTCCATCCTCTTTGCCTGCAGCATTAAATAGCTGTGGATTGCCCTGGGGTTCTTTTGGAGAAGCACTAGAAGAATGTCTGGGGAGGTGTGGGAGGGAAACGCAGGGCTAGTTCTACCATCAATGGGGTTTCACTCCTCATTGTCTCTGTTGTGGGCCAATGGGAAAGAGGTAACTGGCCCCAAACCACACCATAATATGATCCTCCTGTTGTTCGCCTTCCCTCTGCGCCTGCAGCGACGGCCGTGCAGTGCCCAGAGTTCAGCCACTACTCCGTGTGCGCCAGCAGCTGCCCTGCCACATGTTCGGACCTCACCGCCCCGCTGGCCTGCACCTCCCCGTGCGCCGAGGGCTGCGAGTGCAACGAGGGCTACGTCCTCAGCACCGACCACTGCGTCCCCGTCCAGAAGTGCGGCTGCGATGTGGATGGCCGGTACTACGCCGTCGGGGAGTCTTTCTGGGCAGCAGCGGACTGCACGGTGGAATGCCAGTGTGAGGAGGGGGGGGAGGCCAGGTGCTTTAACACCACCTGCCCTGAAGGAGAGATCTGCACCATTGAGAACGGCTACCGGGGCTGCTACCCTAAGCGAGAGACTCTGTGTTTGGTGGGGCAGAACCAGGTGCTGCAGACGTTCGACGGTGTCGCCTTTCCCTACCCGCTGGAGCACTCCTACACGTTGCTCAAAACCTGCCCGGAAAGATCAGACTTCGTTGAGGTGGACATCAGCCAGAAGAAGCCCGGCTTCGCTCCCAGCGGGCCACGTCTTGTGCGGATCCAGGTGGTTGGCCAAGAGGTGAAGATCGGAGGTGCCAGCCTGTCCGAGGTCAAGGTAAAGGTGCTGCTGGCAGGGTGGCCCACGGTGGGGCAGGAGGTGGTGGCTCACGCTGTGATCCAATGTCCCTTTGGAGAAGGGCTCACAGGTCCATGGTCCCCAGGCCAGGGACTCAAGCACTATGGTGGCACTTGCAGGAAGCCCACATGGGCCACTGTGGCCCTTCCCTTTAGCTTCTTGAGAAGTTGTCACAGTGCTGTTATTCCTTTTTGCTCACCAAGTCAGCTCTGGAGACCTTCCTGACGTGGCAGTTTTCTCCTGCAACTTGTTTTTCCCTGGAAAATCATTCTCTCTTTGTAGAGGCAAAATGCAAGGTGACAGCTTTATCCCCCCAACTCAAAGGAGGCTCCAGGCTTTTAGAGGTGGGGTCTGGGTCAGGAAGCATTTAGTGCATTCAGCACAGTGAAGCCACAGTGAAGTGAAATTGTGTTGCACGTTGCACTCCCTGAAGCGTCTTGCTCTGCTTGTTACTTGTAGGTGAACGGCTACGATGTGGAGCTGCCTTATTTCCACCGTTCTGGCCGCCTGGAAATCTTCCGTAGCAGTAACGGCACCATGGTGGAGTCAGAGGGGCTCCTGGCTATCGGCTACTACGATTCAGGCCTCCTGGAGATCCACCTCTCCACCGCCTACTTCAACTGCACTGGGGGCCTGTGCGGCTTCTTCAACGGCAACGCCAGCGATGAATTCTTCCTGCCAAAGGGCAAGTACACGGACAACCTGGAGCTCTTTCTGGAGAGCTGGACCACGTTTGATGAGATCTGCAACGGGGAATGCGGGGACCTCCTCAAGGCTTGCAACAATGACTCAGAGCTGCTCAAGTCCTACAGGAGCCGCTCCAACTGCGGCATCATCAACGACCCCAGCAACAGCTCCTTCTTGGAGTGTCACAGTGTGGTCAACGTCTCAGCTTACTACAGGACGTGCCTCTTCCGCCTGTGCCAGAGCGGGGGCAACCAGTCAGAGCTTTGCGACTCGGTTGCACGCTATGCCAGCTCCTGCAAGAACGCGGAGGTGGACGTTGGCCAGTGGAGGAGCCACAGTTTTTGCCGTGAGTCCAGCAAACCGTTTAAGTACCCAAGCTGGGAGAAGGGGACATAGACTCTGTTGACCTCAGACAGTTTTTCTGTTGGGAGCTTGTGGGTGTACAGAGCCACTTTTCTTACAGGATGCCAGAAAGTACAGCCTCTCTTTCCCTTCTCATCGCCAGTGGTAGCTCTTACCCACAGAGTTCTCCTCTGTGGCTTAGCTGGAAGCTGACTGAACATGAGCCACCAGTGTGCCCAGGTGGCCAAGAAGGCCNGCTGAGAGAGCTGGGGGTGTTTATCCTGGAGAAGAGGAGGCTGAGGGGAGACTTCATTGCTCTCTGCAACTACCTGAAAGGAGGTTGTGGAGAGGAGGGAGCTGGGCTCTTCTCCCAAGGGACAGGGGACAGGAGGAGAGGGAATGGCCTCAAGCTCCACCAGGGGAGGTTCAGGTTGGACATTAGGAAAAAATTTTTCACGGAAAGGGTCATACGAAGAGGTGGGGCAGAGGTGCCTAAATTCTGGCAATTTAGGCAATTTTCCTACTCTCTTCCTTGCTATTGAACCCAAGATTTGCTCTGATGTCCAAAGAGCTCTGCCCGGTGGAGCTTTCTGCCTTGAAGCACATACAAAGTCCTCTCCCATGTAACACATCGAAGAGAAAGGAGAATTGCTGTCAGGATAAAATGTTTGAAGGCAAAGCAGCACCACCCTGCATCCCAACAGTAGTTTCTATGCAGCGCTTGTGCCAGCAGAGACAGATTTCCCAGCGAAGTGAATTCAGGGTGGCATTTCAGGAGGCATCAGCAGTTTTATGATGCGGTGTAGGAGCATTCCAGAGCTTCAGATGGAGTCTGACAGCGCTATATGCCACCACCAAAGGAGAATTTGAATAACGCTTGTTTTTAGCTGTAGCTATGAAGTTGCTATTGATGCAAAAACACTCATAATTCAGAAGCGAATGTGAAAAATCCCCAGTGTGGAAGTCCCTGGTAGGGAGGCAGCCCCTGGAGGTTTGAGGAAGGTGTCCATTTAGGAGCCATGGCCTCCTGTCTTCTGCTCCTCAGCATGTGGTGGGATATGAGGAGAGTGATGTGGGAGAGGAGAAGGGGTTGTGAAGGGGATGGGAAGAACTGGTGGCCAGCAGGTTGCTGTGACTGTTTCCTCTCCTGCTTTTTCTCCCCAAACTGGTTGCTGCTCACCCCATTCCCACTTGTTGCCTGTTCCTCCATTTCATGCTGCTCTGGGGATGCTGGAGCTGGGGGTGTTTAGCCTGGAGAAGAGGAGGCTGAGGGAAGACCTCATTGCTCTCTACAACTACCTGAAAGGAGGTTGTGGAGAGGAGGGAGCTGGGCTCTTCTCCCAAGTGACAGGGGACAGGACAAGAAGGAATGGGCTTAAGCTCCACCAGGGGAGGTTCAGGCTGAACATTAGGAAAAAAATTTTCACAGAAAGGGTGATTGGGCACTGCCAGAGGCTGCCCAGGGAGGGGGTTGAGTCACCTTCCCTGGAGGGGTTTAAGGAACAGGTGGATGAGGTGTTGAGGGACATGGTTTAGTGATAGATGGGAACAGTTGGACTCAATGATCCAGTGGGTCTCTTCCAACCTGGTTATTCTATGATTCTATGAGCTCATGCGTCATGTTTGTTGGCCCCACAGCTCTCGCCTGCCCGGAGAACAGTCATTTTGAGGAGTGCATGAGCTGCGTAGAGACCTGCGAGACGCTGGCCACAGGACCTGTCTGCACGGACACCTGCACAGAGGGCTGCCAGTGTGACGAGGGCTTCGCCCTCCGCGGCACCCGCTGCATTCCCCGTGGCGAGTGTGGCTGCAATTTCGAGGGGCGCCAGCTGGCCACCAACCAGACCTTCTGGATGGACATTTCCTGCCACTTCCTCTGCTACTGCAATGGCTCCGACAACAGCGTGTACTGCGAGAACGTCTCCTGCAAGGACGACGAATACTGCCTGGAGGAGAACGGCCTCTACTACTGCCACGTCCGCACCGATGCCTCCTGCATCGTCTCTGGCTACGGACACTACCTGACTTTTGACGGCTATTCTTTCGACTACCAGAGCAGCTGTGGGTTGGTCCTGTGCACCACGATCACTCTGCCGAGGGCAGAGCGCTCGGACACTTTCCCAGCGTTCACTGTCACAGCCAAGAACGAGGATCGGGACACCTCGCTGGCCCTGTGGGTGAAGCAAGTCGAAGTGGAGGTCTTCAATTATAACATCGTCATCCACCGTGCCTACAAATACACTGTGCTGGTGAGTGCAGGGCCATGAGGGAAGAGGTTGTTCCTCCCTGTCGGCTCCCAAACCGTGAGGAGGTTTCCTAGGTGTGAGGTCTTACAGCCCACAAGGTTTTCCAGGGGAAGGGCTCGTCCGTAGGGTGCTGCCAGGCACAGCTTTCAGAGGGCTCTTCCATTTTGGTTGCTCTGTTTGAAATGTAGAGATGAGGACAGTGGAAACCTTGATTCTGGAGCACCAAGCTGTCCTCCTTCATCTCACCCCACGGCAGCTCTGGTTGAGAGGGAGTGACCTCAAGCTCTATAGGGGAGGTTCAGGCTGGACATTAGGGAAAAAAAAATCACAGAAAGGGTCATTGGGCACTGGCAGTGGCTGCCCAGTGAGGGGGTTGAGTCGCCTTCCCTGGAGGGGTTTAAGGCATGGGTGGATGAGGTGCTGAGGGACATAGGTTAGTGATTGATGGGAATGGTTGTGCTCGATGATCTTGTGGGTCTCTTCCAACCTGGTGATTCTATGATTCTATGATCATTCCCACTCAAGGTTTGTCTTGTTTCCCTCTCCTCAGATCAACAATGAGCGACTCTACCTGCCCCTGAAGCTGGGCCAAGGCAAAGTGAACATCTTTGCCTTCGGCTTTCACATTGTGGTTGAGACCGACTTTGGGCTGAAGGTGGTGTATGACTGGAAGACCTTCCTCTCCATCACCATCCCCCGCACCTTCCAGAACCTGACCTACGGCCTCTGCGGACGCTACAATGGCAACCCTGAGGATGACCTAACCACCGCAGGGGGCCTGCCGGCTGCCAGCGTTGCCGACTTTGTCCAGAGCTGGGCGAAGCGGGATGCGTTCTGCCGCGTGGGCTGTGGGGACCGCTGCCCCGCCTGCGGCAAAGTGGAAGGCTTCTGGAAACCGCAGCAGCTCTGCAGCCTCATCCCAAGCCAAAGCGGTGTCTTTGCCAAGTGCCACAGCAAGATCAGCCCTGGCTTCTTCTACAAGAACTGCCTCTTTGACACCTGCGTTGATGGGGGAGCCATGCAGACGGCCTGCAGCTGGCTGCAGAATTATGCCAGCACGTGTCAAACTCAGGGCATCGCCATTACCGGCTGGAGGAACTTCACCTCATGCTGTAAGTGCTACGTTGCCTCCAGACCTAGAGGGGCTTCCTGGAGCCATCTCTCGTAGCCATAGCCTTTGCCCAAGCTCACCCCATACAGAGGTGACACCACACAAAACACCAGTGGGGACCAACCACCTCCCTTAGGTCAGTGTCTGGGGATGGCACTGAGGATTCCCTCCTTCCCTGTAGGATAAGGGGTTAGTTGACTGAGCAGTGAGCTAAAGCAGAGCCGTACACGTGCACGGGGTCACCACTGAGTGCACCAAACCAACCTGCGTGCAGACCAGGGAGGAGGAAGCTTGAGAGCCGGTCCCACCTGCACTCACCGTGTGGGGTGGGGGTGTGGAATCAAGCCCAGAGCACTTCTGGAGTTGTTATTAAGAGCACGTGCTATAGCGGGAACCAGAATGGAAAGGGGGAAGCCTGAAGTTCATCCCTCCGTTGCTAAGCAGAAATTGTATCAGGCAGCTTCAAAGCCAAGAGTACGTGTTTGCTCTAATGAAGCCGCGTGCTCTTGTCAATAAGATTATGGAGCAGTGTTGAATTAGACTAGTGAGGATGAGGGCTGTGATCCTCTCTGGCAGCTGATCTATCTGGCAAATCATATGGGAAGTAATTGTCCCTGCTAACAAGACTGAAAATTAAATTTATGTGATTTTTTTCCCTTCTAACGAGCAAACCCCTGGCTCAGAAGGCACCACTCTCATGAGGCAGGGGCAGCGAGGCCACCAACCAACACCTCACACACCAGGTCTGACATGGTCCCTGGAGAGCTGCTGAGGCACAAGGGAGAGACTTCACGCTCTGATGGACCAGTGAAAACACATCCCCTGAGACCCGTTCCCCACGTGGAGAGCGTGGAGGCTCCATATGGTGCCTGAAAAGGGATTGAGCGGTCCAGGGATACCAGCAGTGGGGATTACAGCCCCTCATGTGGCTGGCTTCCAGCCTGGTTTTGTCCAGGGAGCTAATTCATATCTGTTTTGTCCTCTGGTGTCATCGCAGCCGTCAGCTGTCCCCCCAACAGCCACTATGAGAGCTGCGTGTCCCTGTGCCAGCCCCGGTGTGCCGCCATCCGGCTGAAGAGTGACTGCAGCCACTACTGCGTGGAGGGCTGCCAGTGTGATCCCGGGTATGTCCTCAACGGCAAGAGCTGCATCCTTCCCCACAACTGCGGCTGCTACTCTGATGGCAAATACTATGAGGTACGTCACTCGCATCCTTCTCCTGGGGCTTTCATAGAATCATAGAATAAGCAGATTGGAAGATACCCATCAGATTATTGAGTCCAACCTTTCCTATCAAACACTAAACCATGTCCCTCAGCACCTCGTCCACCCGTCCCTTAAACCCCTCCAGGGAAGGTGACTCAACACCCTCCTTGGGCAGCCTCTGACACTGCCCAATCACCCTTTCTGTGAACATTTTTTTCCTAATCTCGAGCCTGAACCTCCCCTGGTGGAGCTTGAGGCCATTCCCCCTTGTCCTGTCCCCTGTCACTTGGGAAAAGAGTCCAACTCCCTCCTCTCCACAACCTCCTTTCAGGTAGTTGTAGCGAGCAATGAGGTCAGAGATGAGCGGGGTTGTGGTGTTAGTGGAAATGTGCAAGTGATGCTGCAAGCTAGGTGCAAGCTACCAGCAAGTTCTTTGCACCTTTTCTTCTATCCTTGCTGTCCACTCTTGCTGGCTTTGTGGCAGAGGGGTGTAAACCTTGGCCCGAAGGATTCAGCAGGGGTGCCCAGCCCTGCTGGCCAGTGACAGGTCTCTTTTTCAGCCCAAGCAGCTCTTCTGGAATGGCGACTGCACTCGTCGGTGCCGCTGCTTCCGGCGCAACCTCATTCAGTGCGACCCTCGTCACTGCAAGTCAGATGAGGAGTGTGCCCTGCGCAACGGCGTCCGCGGCTGCTTCAGCACCAGGAGCTCCTTCTGCCTGGCAGCGGGAGGCGGTGTCTTCCGCACCTTCGACGGAGCCTTCCTCCGCTTCCCCGCCAACTGCGCCTTCGTCCTCTCCACCATCTGCCAGAAGCTGCCTGACTTCTCCTTCCAGCTCATCATCAACTTTGACAAGTGGTCCTCGCCCAACCTCACCATCATCTCCCCTGTGTACTTCTACATCAACGAGGAGCAGATCCTCATCAGTGACAGGAATACTGTCAAGGTAAGGTCTTGTCAGGCTGTCCTCTCCCTCAGCAGCAGAGCTGTGTGATGGGTGGCAGGGGATTGGCTCCTGAGTGGACAGTAATGATCTGCGGGGCTACACCATGTCCTCAGTGAGGGTCCCAGGAGACTCTATTGGTGGCTTTGCATCCTGGTTGAAGAAGATGTACAGGTGAGGGATGTGACTGTCATCTGTCAGGCCTTTAGGAGGGATATTAGCCAGGACAAAAAGGCTGGCAGGAGGCAAGACCATCCACAGCCCAGGAGTTTGCAGTGATGTACCCATCAACCTCTCGTGGGTGCAGCGATCCTTTTAAGCAGTTGGCTCTCACAGTACTGTCACTCAGTCTCTGGAGGGGATTGTCTGTGGTCTTTCCTGGTGAGTGATGAGTCCCAAGCTAAAGCCTCTGCATGGGAGTAAGTTCTCTTTGCAGTGCAGCCTCATGCAGGCATTTAAGAGAGGCAATACGCTCAGTGACCCATTGGCCTGAAGGAATCATAGAATCAGAATCACCAGATTGGAAAAGACCCACTGGATCATCGAGTCCAACCATTCCCATCAATCACTAACCCATGTCCCTCAGCACCTCATCCATCCATGCCTTAAACCCCTCCAGGGAAGGGGACTCAACGCCCTCCCTGGGTAGCCTGTTCCACTGCCTAATGACCCTTTCCATGAAATTTTTTTTCCTAATGTCCAGCCTGAACCTCCCCTGGTGGAACTTGAGGCCATTCCCTCTCGTCCTGTCCCCTGTCACTTGGGAGAGGAGCCCAGCTCCCTCCTCTCCACAACCTTTTAGGTAGTTTTAGGTAGTTAGGAGGAGGTGGATATGCAGCCAAAGGCAAGGTCTTTATGACTGGGACTTCATGTCTCATGCTCACCTCGATAGGCAGAGGGGATGGAAAGGATGTCACCCTTACGTCCTCTCCCATGCCAGGTGAATGGCAGCCTCGTGAGCATCCCCTTTGTCACCGGGCTTTCCACAAAGATCTTCAGCCAGGAGGGCTTCCTGGTCATCGACTCCAGCCCTGACATCCAGATCCGCTACAACGGCTTCAACGTCATCAAGATCACCATCGGAGAGCGGCTGCAGAACAAGGTGTGTGGCCTCTGCGGCAACTTCAACGGCGACCGGACAGACGACTACGCGACCCTGCGGGGGAAGCCGGCCATGAGCAGCGTGGTGCTGGCGCAGAGCTGGAAGACCAACGGCATGCAGAAGAGGTGAGCGATCAGACAGCCCTTCCCGGCTGGGCGCGGGGAGCGGGGCAGGCTGCCGCGGGAGCCCCCGTGATGTGTGCGGTGCCCACAGCTGCAACGAGCTGCAGTACTCGCAGTACGCCGCCTCCTGCGACAACGTCCAGATCCAGGAGCTGCAGAGCGACAGCTACTGCCTCAAGCTGACGGACATGAAAGGCTTCTTCCAGCCCTGCTACGGCCTCCTGGACCCCCTGCCCTTTTACGAGTCCTGCTTTCTGGATGGCTGCTACAACCACAAGAAGATCCAGCTGTGTGGCTCGCTGGCTGCTTACGGAGAGGCTTGCCGCACCTTCGGCATCCTGGGCACGGAGTGGATCGAGAAGGAGAATTGCTGTAAGAGAGCTGGGGGACATCTGGGTTGGAAGAAGCCACATCCTGCAGGGAACTAAACCAGCAGGAGATGGTGGGGCAGAGGTGGCCCGTGATGGTTGGAGGTGCCCGTCCTGCAGTCTGAGATTGTGTTTGTGCTCTTGTCTTGTGCTCTTTAGCAGGAGTGGTGGAAGATCCCTGCGTGGGTGCTGACTGCCCCAACCGCAGCTGCGAGCTGGACAATGGAGGGGAGCTGTGCGGCTGCATCGAGCCCCCACCCTACGGGAACAGTGAGTCCTGCAGGGTCGGCGTCAAGCGTCCTGGCCACACGTTAGGTTGTTGGACCACTGGGGCTTCAGGAAAGGAGGAGCTGAGGGATGGGACCTCTGCTTAGATGGGGTTTTGCAACCATGAACTTCTCATAGAATCATAGAATAACCAGGTTGGAAGAGGCCCACCAGATCATCGGGTCCAACCATTCCTATCAAACACTAAACCATGTCCCTCAGCACCTTGTCCACCTGTCCCTTAAACCCCTCCAGGGAAAGTGACTCAACCACTTCCCTAGGCAGCCTCTGCCAGTGCCCAGTGACCCTTTCCATGATTTTTTTTTTTCCCTAATGTCCAGCCTAAACCTCCTGATTTAATGATGGGAACAGGGAGAAGGTTTTATGGAATACACATTACAGGTATCTCTGGTTTGGGAGCACTTTGAGCAGCAGGGATGGTTGCATGAACAAGATGTCCTGTAGGAGATGATCCCAGCCTGTTTCTGATGGTGGGGATGAGGGACAGCTGGCCCAGTGGCCTGGGTCTGCAGTGTCACTTGTGGTGATCTGGAGCTGTCTCCTCTTCTCTTCTAGCCACCCATGACATCATTGATGCGGAGGTGACCTGCAAAGCCGCTCAAATGGAGGTGTCCATCTCGAAGTGCAAGCTGTTCCAGCTGGGCTTTGAGCGCGAGGGGGTGCGGGTCAACGACCGCCACTGCCCCGGCATCGAAGGGGAGGATTTCATCTCCTTCCAGATCAACAACACCAAGGGCAACTGTGGCAACCTGGTGCAGGTGAGCTGGGGCACACAAGACGGGCAGTGAAGGCCAGGCTCTTCATCCCGGGTGTTTTGTCTTTCATGCAGCCTTATGGGTGGAGGAGGTGGGAGCAACACACCTTCAGGAGATGGCTTGATGGAGCGAAAGGGACAGAAGAGTCAGCTGGTGCCTGTGATGCTCATGTAACTCTGACCATTGATTTGGGTGGATTGCATTCAGGCAGTAGGTCACAGGTGGACTTTGTAGCATGCAGGGTCTTTTGATGTGGGGTCACTGCCACCCCACTGAATGGTGTCCTGGTCCAGAGGATGCAGAGGAGTAGTTAGGAGGGTGAGGAGAGCGGTCTGTGTATTCTAAGCCATTGAGTATGTGAGGAACTTGTTGCCAAGGGGGAAACTGAGGCAGCGCAGCTTTGTGCCACCCGGGCACTCTTCCTCCAGGGCAGCAGTGCTGGCCCAGCTCAACACTGGGGCTGGGGCAGGGGCATGTGTTTGTGTGAGAGACACTCAGGAGGCTCTTGTAGGGTAAGGACCTTACACAGTTGTTCTTAGCCCCATCAGACCGTACCCTTTCTGACCAAAGGTGACAGAGGGACAGCAAAGTCCTTGGCATCGCGTGGCTCGTTTAGGGGCTGAGGTGTTCGTTAGGAGCAGGGGAGAAGAGTCAGTCTTGAGCCATGCCCTTCATTCCTTCTGCAGTCAAACAGCACACACATAGTGTACAAGAACACCGTGTGGATCGAGAGCGCGAACAACACAGGCAACATCATCACCCGCGACCGGACCATCAACGTGGAGTTTTCCTGCGCCTACGAGCTGGACATTAAGATCTCCCTGGATTCAGTTGTGCGGCCGATGCTCAGGTAGGAGCTGGGGTGAGCTGTGCGGCCTCTCCCATCGCACACACACCGGATGGTGGAGGATGAGGCAGTGAGGATCCAAAGCGAGGTGCCAAGCTGGAGGTTCATAACCTTTCCTCTGTCTGAGCTGGTGGGTGTGTTTTTTGTTGCCATTAGTGTGATTAACCTGACGGTGCCGACGCAGGAAGGCAGCTTCACAACCAAGATGGCCCTGTACAAGAACTCCTCCTACAAGCACCCCTACCGGCAGGGCGAGGTGGTGCTCACCACCCGGGACGTGCTCTACGTGGGGGTCTTTGTTGTTGGGGCTGATTCCAACCACTTGATCCTGATGCTGAACAAGTGCTACGCGACCCCCTCGCGGGACAGCAATGACAAGCTGCGCTACTTCATCATCGAGGGAGGGTGAGCAACCACGGGCCAGGCAGCCCAGCAAGCCGTGTGTCCACTGGGGAGGGTGCTCAAAGGAGCAGGGGACCATTTGGCCACTGAGATGGTTGACCCAGATCTGGGAAGGGTGAGGAACAGGGCAGTTTGTGCTAGTGCAGGAGTTGGTTCACTTAGTGTAGAGGTGCGAGAGTCCTGTCTGTGGTGAGAAGCAGCCTTCCTTGCATCCCTAATGCCCAAGGCATNGAGCCCAGCTCCCTCCTCTCCACAACCTCCCTTCAGGTAGTTGTAGAGAGGAGATGGGGATTGTACCAGAAGCAGCTTGGGAAGCAGAAGTATAATGAGATTGGAAGGCCCTCATCCATAGGAGGCGAGGACAGTGGGATCTAAGTGTGCCACCATGGGAGCTGAGGTGATTGGCATCCCCTTGAGGGAGAATCCCGGTCACAAGAGCATCGATGCTCTGTGCAGATGCCAAAACATGAAGGACAACACCATTGGCATCGAGGAGAACGGGGTGTCATTGACATGTCGCTTCCACGTCACCGTCTTCAAGTTCATCGGGGATTATGACGAAGTTCACCTCCACTGCGCCGTCTCACTCTGCGATTCAGAGAAATACTCCTGCAAAATAGTAAGTGGGGCAAGTGCCAAGGGGAGGGTTGTTCCCTTTGCAGGGCTCTGGTGGAACACGGGAAACCCAGATGACCTGGTGTCAGAGAGGCAGCTGGAGACATAGCCCCGAGGGGAGAGGCTGGGGGTGTCCCTCTGGGTGCTGGGAGGAGAGCAACCACCATGAGCAGGTTGCCTTGGGACCTGCGTTCTCTGAGCCTGGCCTCAGGGTCCTCTTGGTAGCCAGAGTGGCAGGGAGAGAGCCTGAGCAGGTTGTTGAGACTTCTGGAGATGGTGTTTATTCCCACTGAGAGTGATGGAGGTGGCATTTATCCCCACGCAGAACTGCCCTCAGCACACCAGGATGGCCAGCGTGTTCGCTGAAGAGTCCAAGGAGCAGATCCTCTCGGTGGGGCCTATCAGGAGAAAACGTAAGTGTGATCTCAAGGAAGGAACACAGGGGTTTGTCTGCTATCTGAGTCAAGTCTGGTGCTGTGCCATGAGGCAATGTCTGGGGGCAGCAGGACCTGGGGCAAGGGAGCACGTGTCCTTGTGTCCTGGGGGGAGGCTGTTCCTTTGGGTAGGAACCAGGACAAGGGCACTCAGGGTGGGTTTTGCTGCCAGGAGGTGAGGGCAGAGGGTGTGCAGGCGTTAGGCACAGGCCACATTGGAGGTCTTCCTCGCTTAGCGAAATGGGTTTCTAGGAGTCCATGGAGATGGCACAACAGCAGAGACGGTGGTGGGAGCCCAGAAGGGCACGGGGTGCTCCACTTCTGGCCACACGGCCCTGTACTGAGGGTGCTCCTCTTTGTGTTCCTGAACTGATGCTGCTTTGGGGTCACGGGGGATGATGGGAGCTCAGCTGAGTCCTAGCATTGTCTCTATGTAATGTGTGATGGGAGGGCAGGCCTGGCAGGTGATGGGGATGCTCTTGTGGGCCCCATTTTTGTAGGAAGGAGGGTGAGAGTGTGGGTCTTAAGCAGCCAAGGTTATCCCAAACCTGGGTATTTGAGGTTTGAGAGCATCAATCAAGTGTCCTCCTTTGCTCTTTGTGCCCAGGATCAGACTGGTGTGAGGACAACGGAGGCTGCGAGCAAATCTGCACGAGCCGGGCAGATGGACCCCTGTGCAGCTGCGTGACAGGGACGCTGCAAGGGGACGGCAAGAGCTGCAGGGGCAAGTACCAGGGGTGGGAAGGGAGGAGTCGGGGCAAGCATAGTAGGGGGCATCCTTGCCCAAGCCATGGGGCTGTAGGGCTAGGAAAGAGAGGAGGGTGGCTGAATATATGATGTATCTCAGGAGGGAGGTGGAGGACAGAGACGTCAGTGATGCCTTAGATGAGTCACAGGGGTGATGATGTTGTATAGCGTGGTGTGGGGCAGTGGCAGGGTAGAATCATAGAATCACAGAATCACCAGGTTGGAAGAGACCCACCAGATCAGTGAGTCCAACCTTTCCTATCAATCACTAAACCATGCCCCTCAGCACCTCGTCCACCCATCCCTTAAACCCCTCCAGGGAAGGTGACTCAAATCCCTCCCTGGGCAGCCTCTGCCACTGCCCAATCACCCTTTTCATGAAAATTTTTTCCCTAATGTTAAGCCTGAACCTTTCCTGGTGGAGCTTGAGGCCATTCCCTCTCATCCTGTCCCCTGTCCCTTGGGAGAAGAGCCCAGCTCCCTCCTCTCCACAACCTCCTTTCAGGTAGTTGTAGAGAACATTGAGAAGTGGCCATGGGAGAGTCTGGAGGCCAATTTGATTGTAGGAGTGACAAACTGGGCCACCTAGGAGACTGTGAGACTAACGCAGTTCATGGAGCACCTAGGACGTTACGGGGGGCAAGGGAGATGCCTGTTGCACGTGTGCCGTGGCCCCAGCTCACAGGAGTCTTGTTGTGTTGGCAGCCTCCAGCTCGTCAGGGAAGCACCACATCCAAGCAACCCTTCTGGTAGTGGCCCAGCTGTGGCTGTGGCTGCGCACAGCTCCGCAGGACCTGACCTCGTAGCTGTGGCTCCGCTGCCCAGCCAAGTACTGTTCTCATGTCAGCCTGAGTCTTTGTAGGGTAGGAGACAGCACCCCCACAGCGGCCAGGCTGCCAGCGACCCATCCTGCTGCGTGGAGCCAAGAGAAGGACTTGACCTGGAGAAAGATCGGACAGTTACCTGGACATGAAGGCAGCATGTGGCAAGCACCACAACAGTGAGGCAGAGATGGATGTTCACTGGCATTGATGCAGGACTTGGGGGTTTCCTTGCAGATTTCAATGTGGGAATTTGGGTGGGGTTTTTTTGCAGTTTACCATCACTGCTGTGGGACTTGAGGGGTTTTTTTGCAGCTTGTCACAGGCCTTCCCTTGTAGCATGCACTGTAGATGGCCCACACCTCTGTTGGTAGCATGAACCTGTGCGTGTGCCATCTCCTTGCATGGATGACCATAACTCTCCATGGTCCTTGGGAACTGCTCTTGGTGTCTTTTGAGTGCATGGAACTCGGCCAGAGGTAGGTGTCGGGGCATGGGTTGTACATCATCATCATCATCATCAACTGTTGTGGCATCTCAGAAGCACCTTAGTCCTTTGTTCTCTGGAGCAGAGGTGTCACCAAGGCATCTAGCCAAGAGCCAAGCTCATCCCTGGGGGTCCGGGAAGCCTGTTGGTGCACTGGGGTGTGGAGAAACTTGTCCCAGTTTTGGAAAGAGGCACCTTTGGGGGACAGGAGCACGTGCCAGAGAAATGAGGCACAGAATTCCCTCCTCTGTGCGTGTGGTGTGCCACAGCAGAGTTTTTTGAGGGCAAGAATGGGGTCCACGGTCATGGGGCTCTGCTGAGGTGCCAAGCAGGAGAGTCGTGAGTGGCCTTTGGGTGCCAGTGGGTGGGTGGGGGGCTGTCTGTGTTGGTGTCTTGTGTTTGTACTCTGTGAAACGGCTGCATGGGAATAAAATGTGTTCGGATCCTTCGTAACCCTTTGGTCCTGTGTGGTGGTGGTGAGGATGGGGCGAGGCAGGTGGGGCTGAGAGGACATCGGGGCTGGAAAGAGTCCACAGGGATGGGTGGGGAGCAGAGGTTTTGGAGTGCCAGGCAAGGGCTGAGTATGGGGCACAGTAAGGGCTGAAGGAAGGCGCTGTGCCTGTGCTTTATTAGGTGAGTTGGATGACCTGGGTTTCGAGGCAGAGGGGTAGCAGTGGGGAGAGAATGGGGCACCCAATTTCTCTGCCAGGGACCCAAGGAGAGGCAGGAACGTGGTGGCTGGAGGTGGGCAGCAATCAAGTGAGTTACCCGTGAGCCTGGTGGGTGATGGTGGAGGCAGCAGCATGTTTGGGTTTATTGTGGTTGCATGGTCAGGGATTCAGAGACCCAGACTGTAAAGGCAGGAAAGGGCCCAGGGGAAGCTGCAGTCTATCTCTGTCTTGGTGCTGACTAACATAACCTGTTGCTGACAGTGGTGAGGAGCGTCCATCTGTCTTCACCAGAGGGAGCAGTGGTATTGAGGGCTCCCTCCCTTTCTGGCTCACTCCCTCTTCTCGACCTCTCTCTGTTCTCTGTCCATGTCTCCCTCTGTTGCTGTCTCTTTGCAATGTTGCCCTTCATGTCCTCCTCTCTCTGTGTTGTGCTCTCTGTCTCTCTGTCTGTCTCTGTCCTTGCCTGTTACTTCTTTCTGCCTTTTCTCCTTGCATCATTTTTCTCTTTGCCTTGCCTCTCACCTCCCTTGCTCTGTGCTATCTCTCCCTCTCAGCCTCTCTTCTTTCTCCCTGCTCTCTCTGCATCTTCTTTCTCCTCTTTCTCTCTGCATCTTCTCTTTACCCCCTCTCTCTGTATCTTTGCTCTATGCCCTCTCTGACTTTTCTCTCTCTGCTTTCTTCTCTGCCTCTTTGCTCTCTCTCTCTGCCCTCTTTACTCTGCTAATTCTGTGCTGCTCCCTTTCTCTGCTTCATCTCTTCTTCTCTTTGCTCTCAGGTCTCTTCTTTCTCTCTGTGCCCTCTGCCTCTTCTCTCTCTTTGTGCCTTGTTGCACTCTCTCTTCTCTTTGCTGTCTGCTTGCTCTGTTCACCTCTCTCTCTGCCTCTTTGCCCTCTCCTCCATCCCTGCTGTGTCTCTCTTGCTGTCTTGTTTCTCTTTGTTCTCTGTAGTTTGTGCTTCCCTTCCTCTTCCCTCTCCTCCTGCCTCCCACCCCGTATCTCTTGCTCTTTATATCTTGGTGCTAATAAAGGAAATCTGGGGCCAAAGGATGGAGAGGAATGTCTGTCTGTCTGTCTGTCTGTCATGTCTGTCTGTCTTTACCAGAGTTAGCTCACACTTGCTGTCTGGAAGGAGGGTCAGACACCCGTGTCACTGCCATCTCCCAATTTCCATTCCTCGCTTTGCTTCAGTCTGTCTCCTGGTGTTCAGGTTTTGTCTAGGCTAGAAATACTTCTCCTCATAGTAGCCAGCCTAGGGCTATGATTTTTGGATTTGTGCTGAAAGCAGTTTACCCTGCTTGCTTCACTTGCATGTCTGGTTTCTGCTTTATCACTAAACTGTCCTTATCTCAACCCACTAGCCCTCTCACTTACTTCTGCCCTTCTGATTCTCTCCCCAATCCTGCTGGGGCAGAGTGAATGAGCAGCTGCTTGGGCCTGAGCTGCCAGCGAGGTTTACACTGCAACCTTCTTTTCCACCTCCCTTGACTCTGAGCTGCTGCCACGCTACCATTCCCTACGCTCCCCACCTCCTTGGACCCATCTACTCAGCAAGCTCCTTTACCCACATTGCTCATCACCTCTCAGGCACCAGGCCAGGCCAGACCATGCAGGGAGCTTCACTGACATTGAGTCGCACATAATCCATCCTCACCTAACTACCTTTCCACCCAGTTGTTTCCTCCATATCCGTGCAATCTCCTGAGCAGGGCACACATACCGATGTGTCTGGGTAAATAGGATCCTGTCCCACCAGGCACGTGCCATACCACGCAAGGACATGTGCTGGCTGCTTCCCACCCCAGCTGCTTCCTCCACACCTTGCACGAGCTCCCAAACAGAGAACACATACCAACTCATCTAGGTAAATAAGACTGCTATCCTGCCTCATTGGACACAAGGATATCGCAGCCATCAACCCCGAGGCTCCACACCACCATCCCTCAGAGATGACAGTGATGCTCCTGACTGCCACCAGGCAAGCCCTCCATGCAGCAGAGCCCTGGAACAACCCTACCCTGCAACCCTCTAATCTCCTGGTGTGCTTTCTCTCCTACCCACAACATGTTATGGTGCCAACACATGCCAGGGCTGCTTCCAATCACACCACATGGCACTGGGGTCAAGTAATTGACCCTGCTCCTATCCGTACAGGTCCAGACTGTGCCGAGAAACCACCAAGCAAACCCCTGTTGCTTGATAAATGCTCCCAGCAAGCCACAGAGGAGCAGCACGCAGGCCTCCCACCCATGGCACACAAAGAAGCCTCAGTGGTCCACACCAGTGGTGGGACCTTTGTGATAGATGCTCTCCTCCTGTTTGAAATGAACTTTGGTCTGGGATGATGCTCAGCAAGGTGGTATAAACAAAGTTTCTCCCCCTGTGTGAGGCTATCAGCAATAACCTAAACCAGCAAACCAGGCTGGTCAGAGACTGGGTTGATAAGCACTCAAAACTGCATGAAAATCTGACTACAAATCAACCACTTTTTATACTGTAAATACCTGCAGCCATCAGATTGCTACATGACCTTTTTATTTGCATGCAAGTAACATTTAAAATACTTAATGCAGTAATCTCAGTATCCCATAATGGCATGAAGTGTGACAAATAGTATTGACAGCCAATCCATCTGTATTGATTACAGATTTGACGCAGCTCAATTTACTGGTCAGGACTTAATAAACTAGTAATTGGATCATTGCTGAGTGATCTCTGCCTCTTCTGCACTGTCCCTCTGTAGGGCCCCACTCCACCCACTGTGTAGGTGGCAAAACAACACAGCTGGACCGGCCGCACCTCAGACCTAGATCCACCATCCCACATCTTGGTCATAGTCCTCACTGAATGCCTCTTCAGTTCTTCTCCGCTGCTAGCAAGGGCGTCTGGAGCTGTGTCACATTGCTTAATGCTCCCAGGCACGTGGCATCCCCACCCACACCTGGCAACCATCCCCGTGTCTCGCTGCCCTCATTCTAAATTCTACCCGCCATCCACACCACAGGCACTGACTCAAAGACCACACAGAGTGGGAAGGGATCCCCGAGCCTCCTTGAGCTCCCTGCCCCAGAAAATAAACCTAATTCGCAGCAAGGCTCTGCCACACATTCCATGCTTGAGCTTCTCATTTGTCAACACTTCAAGTCCTCCTCTTCAGCGCTGCTCCAAATCCATCCTTTGGTCAGACTGGGAATGTGCTTGGGATTGCCCCAACCCATGTGCAGTTTCATAGAATCACAGAATCAACAGGTTGGAAAGGACTCACTGGATCATCGAGTCCAACCATTCCCATCAATCACTAACCCATGTCCCTCAGCACCTCATCCACCCGTCCCTTAAACCCCTCCAGGGAAGGTGACTCAACCCCCTCCCTGGNGGAGGGGTTCAAGGCCAGGCTGGATGGGGCTGGGAGCCCCTGATCCAGGGGGAGGTGTCCCTGCCCGTGGCAGGGGTGGGACTGGATGGGCTTTGAGGTCCTTTCCAACCCAAACCATTCTATGATTTGGTGGCAGATAGGAATGGTCAATGGAGTCAATGATTGTTTCCAAGCTGGTGATTCTACGATTCCATGACTCTATTTGCCCTTCTGTCTGGCACAAGAGCTCAGACACTCCCCTTGGTCCCACTCCCTGACCAAGAGCTCCTCCCCGGCTCTCCTGGAGCCCCTTTCAGTGCAGGAACCCGCTCCAAGGTCACGCTGGAGCCTCCTCCAGGCTGGATAACCCCAGCTCCCTCGAGCCAACCCCGCCCCCCTCCCTGGCCCCGCCCCCTCGGTGACGTGACGGTGACGCCGCGTGGCGCTACCGAGCGGCGCCGCCCCCGGGAACCGCGGCGGTAACGGGGTGGGGAGGGGGACACCGCGGGGAGGGGGGACATGAGATGGGGAGGGGGGATAGCATGGGATGGGGGTTGACGTGGGATGGGGAGGGGGGCAGAATGGGATGGAGGAGGACGGAATGGGACGGGGAGGAGGGGACATGGGATAGGGAGGGAGGTGATATGGGATAGGGAAGGGGACAGAATGGGATGGGGGGGGTGACAGGGGATGAGGAGGGACTGACAAGGGGGG
>WAAB01026182.1:0-19699 GCA_013389865.1 Piaya cayana | reverse complement strand
CAATAAAACAGGTTAAGTCTACTAAGACTCATGAACTCCTTACAGAATCTTGCACAGTTAAAAAGCAAACCAGGGCTTGACATCTAACTCTGCATCATATAATTCTCTGCCCTGCAGAATTCTGCTAATTTCAGAAGTGTTTTCATTTCTAAGATGTAGGAGAAAAAATACTAATAAAAGGCAATGCTGCTTTTCATGTAAATACTGATATTATATGCCAAAACAAAGCAGTAGACATGCAGTAATTCTTATGCTTATCACTGTTCCTTTGAAAGAAGTCAGGTATGTATTTTTCCAACAGCAGTTGCTAACAATGAGGTGGTTATGGGGTAACCTTAGTGCATCCTAGGTTGTTCTCTGTGCACCTTCTGGAATACAACAAAACACAGTGAAATTCATGAGTGGTTCAGAGACTCAGCTTATGATTCTACTCAAATAGACAACACACACAGCTCTTCATATCTTAGAATGAAATATAGCTTACAAAGAGAGCTGGTGCCATTGTTTGAGGAGTATCGATCTGGTATGTGCTGTACATGACTCAGTCCTTGCACTCAGGAGGTGCAAAGGTATGTGAGCCAGGTGAAGAGCCAGGAATTGTTAAAATGCTCTGCAGCATGGAAGTAGACAGAGCACTCAGTGTGCATACGGGCCGTTCCTCAGCTGGCTACGGAAAAGGGTTCCCATCCTGGAGCAAATTACAGAGGCAGTATGTGTAGATCGCTAATACAAATGTAGGCTACACTGTGTGACCTCACCATCGGCTTCTACAGCAACCAGGAATTTGATTCTGTTGATGGGCAGTAATTTGTTAGGTTGGTGAAACAGTACTGACATTAGTTGCCCCATACCATCCATTTTATTTTATTTCTACTCAGTTTTTCCAGTTATTCTTGTTTAGTCCTTTACAGTAAATTATTGCAAATCTGCCATTAACTTGAATCACTTTTCAACAGGTGATCTCAGAAAAATCTTTTAAAGTTCCAGGTGATGGCTCTTCCTTTTCTTTTGAAACATTCCACAATTTAATATACTAAATCTCTCTTTTTTCCCCCTCTTTTTAGATTAAGCCTAATTAGTTTGTCTGCTTGTCTTCCATGTGGAAACCAAAAATATAAAAATAGGGTGGTTATTTTATTAGCTGAATTTATCTGACCTTCCTTTTTTATATCTGCATTCCTCAAATATTCTACTGAATAAAGAATTTTCAATTAATTATTATATAAGCAAATATTACATATCTTTAGGAAAATGCTGATTCTATATGTGAATCACAGTGAAGAAAAAATACTAAGGTTTTCACCTGTTAATAAAAAAGGACATAATTACGAATTATTATCCCAGTGAGATAAAAGCCTTCATTCCTTTTGTTATTACTTCTGGATAAATAGGTAAAACTGTTGGGAGTTTTTTTATTGGTTTATCACTGAGATCAAATCAGTTAGCTGCAAATCATTGGAGGCTAAGCAAGTATTCAGGGGATCATCATTGTGGGCTTTTCTGTTTCCTTACACTTCTCTAAGCATCTTGGTTTGATCCTCCCTCACCATAAATGGATGTTAGGGTAACGCGGCGGGGCAAGTGAATTTCATGAACAAATCAATATGATTTTAGATTAAGTCCTTTATTTAGGGTCGACTCGCTGCTTATATAGTCCAAGCAGGCCAAAACATCAGGTAAACATTGATTGGTCACTTCTGCCCTTGCAACAAGTCCTTTTTGGCAACCACCCATCTCACATAACATTGTTGCTAGCTTGAAAACTCCTGCTCCCATNGTAAATACTGATATTATATGCCAAAACAAAGCAGTAGACATGCAGTAATTCTTATGCTTATCACTGTTCCTTTGAAAGAAGTCAGGTATGTATTTTTCCAACA
This sequence comes from Piaya cayana, assembly GCA_013389865.1. NCBI lineage: Eukaryota > Metazoa > Chordata > Aves > Cuculiformes > Coccyzidae > Piaya > Piaya cayana. The sequence continues at coordinate 17,819 of WAAB01026182.1, read as the reverse complement.
GCAGTTGCTAACAATGAGGTGGTTATGGGGTAACCTTAGTGCATCCTAGGTTGTTCTCTGTGCACCTTCTGGAATACAACAAAACACAGTGAAATTCATGAGTGGTTCAGAGACTCAGCTTATGATTCTACTCAAATAGACAACACACACAGCTCTTCATATCTTAGAATGAAATATAGCTTACAAAGAGAGCTGGTGCCATTGTTTGAGGAGTATTGATCTGGTATGTGCTGTACATGACTCAGTCCTTGCACTCAGGAGGTGCAAAGGTATGTGAGCCAGGTGAAGAGCCAGGAATTGTTAAAATGCTCTGCAGCATGGAAGTAGACACAGCACTCAGTGTGCATATGGGCCATTCCTCAGCTGGCTACGGAAAAGGGTTCCCATCCGCGAGCAAATTACAGAGGCAGTATGTGTATATCGCTAATACAAATGTAGGCTACACTGTGTGACCTCACCATCGGCTTCTACAGCAACCAGGAATTTGATTCTGTTGATGGGCAGTAATTTGTTAGGTTGGTGAAACAGTACTGACATTAGTTGCCCCTATACCATCCATTTTATTTTATTTCTACTCAATTTTTCCAGTTATTCTTGTTTAGTCCTTTACAGTAAATTATTGCAAATCTGCCATTAATTTGAATCACTTTTCAATAGGTGATCTCAGAAAAGTCTGCTATCTGTATTTTGAAATTATGGAAATGTTACCATTAAGGTATATTTTTGGCAACTCAGAGTATGGAATTACAAGTGTGCTAGAAGTTTCTCTAGCCACAAAACCTCATTGCCTCATGGTGTTCTTCATTGCCATGTCTAATCTAATTTTTAAAGTTCTAGGTGATGGCTCTTCCTTTTCTTTTGAAACATTCCATAATTTAACATACTAAATCTCTCTCTCTCTTTTTTTCCCCCCTCTTTTTAGATTAGGCCTAATTAGTTTGTCTGCTTGTCTTCCATGTGGAAACCAAAAATATAAAAATAGGGTGGTTATTTTATTAGCTGAATTTATCTGACCTTCCTTTTTTATATCTGCATTCCTCAAATATTCTACTGAATAAAGAATTTTCAATTAATTATTATATAAGAAAATATTACATATCTTTAGGAAAATGCTGATTCTATATGTGAATCACAGTGAAGAAAAAATACTAAGGTTTTCACCTGTTAATAAAAAAGGACATAATTACGAATTATTATCCCAGTGAGATAAAAGCCTTCATTCCTTTTGTTATTACTTCTGGATAAATAGGTAAAACTGTTGGGAGTTTTTTTATTGGTTTATCACTGAGATCAAATCAGTTAGCTGCAAATCATTGGAGGCTAAGCAAGTATTCAGGGGATCATCATTGTGGGCTTTTCTGTTTCCTTACACTTCTCTAAGCATCTTGGTTTGATCCTCCCTCATCATAAATGGATGTTAGGGTAACGCGGCGGGGCAAGTGAATTTCATGAACAAATCAATATGATTTTAGATTAAGTCCTTTATTTAGGGTCGACTCGCTGCTTATATAGTCCAAGCAGGCCAAAACATCAGGTAAACATTGATTGGTCACTTCTGCCCTTGCAACAAGTCCTTTTTGGCAACCACCCATCTCACATAACATTGTTGCTAGCTTGAAAACTCCTGCTCCTATCCCCAAGTTACTTTCATTAACACAACACAACGAAGTCATTCACCACTTTTGTGCCCCACCCTGCCAGGGCGCTTAAAGAAACAATTAGCAACATTAGGGCTCTGAATCCTTGTGCACCGTGTTTCTTGACCACAAGGAAGGAGTGAGAGGGCAGGATATTGGTCATAATCCTACAAGGTANTGCTAGCTTGAAAACTCCTGCTCCTATCCCCAAGTTACTTTCATTAACACAACACAACGAAGTCATTCACCACTTTTGTGCCCCACCCTGCCAGGGCGCTTAAAGAAACAATTAGCAACATTAGGGCTCTGAATCCTTGTGCACCGTGTTTCTTGACCACAAGGAAGGAGTGAGAGGGCAGGATATTGGTCATAATCCTACAAGGTAAGTCCTGTGAGCTGGGGCAGTCTCCAGGTCCCCTCCTAGTGTTGATAAGATGGGCAGAGGGGTGCCAAAAGGATGGGGAGAGTGGTGGTGCTGGGGTGATACCAGCTCAAGGGCCAGCACAATTTTGGTGACTATCAGTCCTGAAAATTAAATGGCATTGAAGCTGTGGACAAGCACTGGGCAGATATCTTGGCTCTAGAAACTGCAACAAAAGAAAATGCAGTCAGAGATGTCTAATAATTTGTCTACTGGCCTCAGGAGTCATATGAGAGGTAATCAATGTGGGTTTACCCAATTGCTCTGCCCCCTTCAGCACCAAACGCAAAGTAAAAAAACATAGGTATGTAGATGACCAACTCGTATGAAAAATTACCTCTGTGACTTCATGACTAGATAAGTCTGTTATGATGTCAGAAACTTCCATTCAAGTTCCTGTTCCACCAAACACTTGTTTACACAAGTGGAACAACAAGAATAGGAAGAGACCCTTGAATAAATCATATCTCTAAAATAAACTCCTGACAGCTCAACTGTTAAATTTGACTGTGCTTCAGATCAGTCTCAGCAGATGGTCTTGGTCTACCCCATCCCACTAGAACAATGTGACCACAACCACACTCAGGGTGGGACCAGAAGTTTCCTCTGGGACCTGCGATCTGTTCCAGTTCTGCTAAGTGAACTTTTTATTATAGACTTTACCAGTGTCTTGTATCTTTCTGTCACAGCAGCAAACCTCTAGGAAGCCCCCTTGGGAAAGGTGTTATTACAGTAAGACTTTACCTACATCTCTTTGCCAATGCTATTGACTATATTGTCTTCTACTCATACAATTGTCGATTGTTTTCCTCTCTCTCTCTCAAATAAGCATTTACCTTTCATGTTTTATTGGTTCAATGAGCCAGAAGTTGGAAGGGAGTTTTCTGTGCCCAGCAGGACTATGGATGGGCAGAGGTCCAGCTGTAAGCTCCATTAAAAGATCCATAGTCATGTTTATTCCTACTATCTTCAGTCCATTGTAGAAGTGGGAGCTGTATTTTGCCATTCCTGATGATAAAAACACATTTCTTATAACAATCTTCCTACAGAAAGACATGTATGACACTTATTTTGCTTTTAGAATATCTCCTAAATATTGTAGGTGTTCACAAATTAATTACAAATATGTTCTTTTACAGTTTAAATGGAAGCGCTTTAATGCTTAAACCCAAATATTATTAGATAAATTTAGCTTTTGCATAAATGAAGGAAATAATAAAGGTGACTGTTTTTCATTCCACACATTCAGTAAATTGAGCTTATATGATAACTTTCATAGGATAAATGTTAGTTTAAATTATCTGCATTTGACCTTTAAGCTAGTATTAAAATGCTAAAGCAATTTATGCTGTTAAAATGCATTGAACAAATTATATGACAATAACTCTTATACAATGTGAAGCAATTTTGATGATCTTTAAAGATAGTGGATGGTATTTATGATAACAGCTCTAAGCGCCTTTATATCACAGCTGTGGTGAGGCTTAATGTGGCAGGAACTGTCAGACTGGATCAATACATGCTTTTCAGGCTTCTTTTGGTGCCATAATCCAGCTCCTGCAAGAAGTGACCTCATGAGCTGCCTAAGCTCTTGTTGTTCTTGTTCTGTTTTGTTAATTGAAGAATATCGAGGCTTATGAAAATGACAAAGCTGAGCAAAAGCTAATTATGAAAGAAAAACAATAAAGCCAGGGGTGAGTCTAGGTCAGCTTTCAGTGAAAGTTCAGAGTCTACTATATATTTTCTGCCATTTGTCTGCTGGTGCTTGAGAGAAGAAACTAATGTTTCTTGTATATTAAAATAGTGAGCAAAATCAAGAGTATTTTAGTCTTTTCAGATAAGCCTTTGTTGCTTTAAGAAGAAAGCCATCAGCTGACTAAGAGGAAACTGTAGATGACAACAAACAAGTTGTGGACAAATAAACCACTTGTCTTTCCTATTTATTTCTCTCTCATTTTACCTGTGGCCCCCTGTAACAACCTGCTCTGACGCTGCCTTACACAGCCAGGCACAATGGCTGTGGGATTGGGCCCTTCAGCAATACAAAGGCACTAGCACCTTGACTTATTCAATTTAACAAGGGCTGCTAGGATAACAACAACAAAAAAAAAAAAGCTTTTACCGTGAAAGCAGAAACATCCTCAGCAATGAGAGTGAACAGTGTTAGAAACCTCAAGGGAAAACATAACCTTGCTGTTAAAATGAATTTTTACTTTCATTTAAAAGCCTTTTGTATGGAAGCGTTTGGGCACACAGCTTAGCATATTCATCTGCTCAGCAGTCAGTTGACTGTAAGCAAAAACATGACAGAACCCTAAGCTGGTTTGTAAGAGATTGTCTACCTGGACAGTGTCACCAAGTGACAGCTGCAGATAATCGGCTGCACCTTTTTTTAAGTATATTAGTAATATACAATAGATTGTTAATCATATAAAAAAACTCTTACCAGGATCTCAGTCCTCATGCAAGGTCTAATACTCCAGCAGGAATCTTGCACTTCTCTGGGTCTCCAATTCAATTATTGCAGCCATGTCTCTGCCTTAGGAGAAGCTCTACCACTTCAAAACCAGATGCATTTCTTATTGGATAATACTCCCTTTGCAAAATATTGTGCTGAGTCCAGGTGTACATTATACATTTGATACCAGACACTAAATTAAAATATAAATGGACCACGTAAGTGACATATGGTCGACATTAGTGTTAGGGAAACCTAGAAATGAGATTGAAAGTGTAATCTAAACATGTAAAAAATATATTATTCTAGAGAAGGATTTCACACTGGAAGTGTTTAGCTTTATTTTTCTAAAAACAGGCTACAAATATTTTCAAACAATCCATACCAGTTCATAATGAGCCATCTTTTCTACATCTAATGTATTTGCATAAAATGCCACTATTGAGATGCGAACATAGCTTCCATTTTCTTTCTCTTATAATTAAGTGTGCATATGGAGTTCATTATTTCCTTAAACACCACAAAATCACAGTAACAGGAGTGCAGTCCCAACAGATAAGCATATTTAGCTGAAGATTTCCCAGTATCGTATATACGGACATGGTAGCATATTTCTACTTCATGTTTTAATAAATATAAACTAGTATTGATAACTCATTACCAAAAGCTGCTTAAATCATGGTAATCTACAAATACAATCAGAAAGAGAGCTTAAAAAACCCAACAGAATGAGGTACTTGTGTCCTGTCTAATAATGAAGACAGAAATCCTTGAGTATTTTAAGGATCAAGCAAAGGAAACTGACACAAGGGATTTTTGGCCAGAAAGTTTGAATATAGATGTATGGGATGTATGGAGCTTAGAATTTAGGGGTAAAACCTGTGGCTTAACATTTGTTTCTGTTTTTTTCAAGGCATTCTTGGATTTTGCAGAGGATTTCTGCAAATAGCTGGGGCGGCCACAGGAGCAGGGATTTGTGAATTTTCCCTCCATGTGATGCCTCTGGACAGGCTGGGTGTGCAACCCTGGGCCAAAGGGCTCTGCAGCACCATGAAACAGAAAGGTGAGGGTTACATTAAAGAAAACAGAAGGGTAAGCAACAGGTTTGGAATAAAAAGCACAGACCATAGGCTACCAAAGCCACTCAGGAAACAACTGTGCTATCACAGTGCTATCCTCTGCCTGGCAATCACACCCCTCCTCTTGCAGACTTTTTACAGGGCACCCTCAGCGTCCTATATGGGCAAGCAGTCCCAAGCTGAGTCTACCCACTCATGGGGCAGTGTGTGCATGCAGGCATGCAGTCCAGCTTTGCATCTCTCTGGGGTCAGCTGAAGAAGGAAAACTGGGCTTGGTGTTGTCTCAAGTGAGTCTTGCAGGCCTCAGCATCCCCAAGAGACAAGAACAGTGCCCACGTGCCAGCTCTGACCAAGATCTCACTGATTGTAACCCTCACAGCCTTTTCCTGGGATGCAGATGCCAGCATCCCCAAACCCAGTTTTTCCCCAGCCTTGCGGTGGCCAGTCAGCCTTTGCTGCAGGGCTGCATCCTGGTCCACAGGAAGGTTTTTAGATGCACCTTGTGATGGAGAATTAACTGGAGCAGGAGGAAAGCCTGCTCCATCCCATCTGTGTTGGGTCAGCCCACCCAAGTCAGCCCACTGAGCAGTGAACCCACTCAGGGAAATCAGGCTGGGCTTGTTTGGGTTTTGTGGATTTTTTAGCTTCCCTCTCCTAACCCAGCTGAGAGAAATGAAAAGGCTGAATTTGCTGTGGCACTGCCCTTGTTCCCTTATCTCCTCCTTTTCCTCATCCTTACAACACTCTGTGCTAAGGCTGGGGATAGGTGCCTGGGGTGTGGGCAATTCTGTCTTGGAACTCTGACTCAAGCTTTGACCTAGGAGCTAATTCACATCTTTGGGTGAATTCCCACACCTTTGCTCTGTCTCCGGCTCACAGATTAAGAGCAGGCTCAGCACTGGGTTTCCAGCTGCTGTGTCTCCACTGCAGTCAGTCTAGAGGAGCCACCCATCAAAAGCTTGTGGAAACTACCGCATTTTTTTAACCACTGCCTTATTTTAAAAGGATTAAAGTTTATTACAAATAATGTTCGTTATTTGTAGGACTTGGAAGAGTCCATTCATGGAGGTTTTTTCCAAGGCATTGCCCAAAATCAGAACTCTTCCAAATAACTCACAGGAACAGTGGTGTTTGTTGCCCACTATTCACGGGCTGAAGAGAAATTATTTCCAATGCAAACACATCTTTAATCTAAAAGCAAATATTGTGTCATGAATCCAACACTGGTCACCTCTTTTCCCAACGTGACAGGAACTGAATCCAGACAGTCTTTTTTAATGTGCTTATTAAAAAATCCTTCAAAGCTGATGGGGACCCCTCAGGAAGTTTGTGCAGAACAGCCATGCTTAAGGAAATCGCATTAGTGTCGATAAAGAGACACATTTTAATTTTACTCCATTTATCTTTGAGGAAAGAAAGTGGTGGACAATACCACACAACATGAGACAATGGAAGTGCTGTAAACTGCTAAGTCAAAGCTCTTTTTTTTTTTCCTAATGCAACAAATAGCCACATGCATCAATTAAGGAAGCTCCAGGAAAGAGTAGAAAAGAGCATTAAGAAGACAGGAAAGAACACCAGGAGGGAAAGAGCAACATGTTAAGGCGTGTAAGGAACTGCAGAGAAAAAGAAGTGTCAAATGAAATATACTTAGTGATGTGAAACATGCAGTCACCAAACATTGCTCTGCATTATAAAAACTAAAAGATGGCCAAAGAGGAATTTAAGATCATGTAAAATGGAACAGAATTTATAAAGAACAGGAATTTCTGAAGCGTGAAAAAGCAGTCTGCAAAAAAGCTTGATATGCACATATATATTGAGCAAGCTGGGTTGAAGTGGTTTTTTCCTCCTTTGTGCACACATCCACACCAAAAATTAAAGCCTGCCTTCCACACCAGATCCTGAACCCTGATTCTGTGCACACTGCAATTAATAGGACCACTCCAACTTACAACACTGACAGAAGACCTTAAGGCCCCTTTCTGCACACCTAAGATCTGGTTACCTATGGATGCTTGAGTGACTCAGCCCAAGCAAGTGCTACGCATTTATAATCCCGCTTCTAAACTTGTGTACAGTCACACTGCAGTGTACCCAGGGGACTCACACAGGGCACATGGAATGGAATGAAGGAAGAATGTCACAGTATTTTAAAACTCTTGTGTTTTTTTCCTTAATGTAGTCCTTTTAAAAATGCACAACATAGTGGTCTTCTGAAATTCATTTTCTCATGTTGGTCATAATGCTTGACCAATCAGCTGCTTGCATATTGGTTAATACGCAGTAAGTTAAATATATATATTTAATGTTATATGGATTTATAAATGTTTAATATATATGCAAAAAGCACTAGAAATTATACTCAATAGTAAAGTTGTATGCACTTAGCCTAACTCTAACAAACATGTTCTACATTTTAGACTGTGCGCTACATTACAATCACTGCAGTTTTTATTGAAATGAGTGATATTTCATTATGTGTTAAACTTTAAATATCTTTTTACTAAATTACTCTTGTAGGCTTGAGGGATATTTTTTCTTTGCAGACATCAAAAATGAGATATAGTATGGTCAAAGGTTTTGATATATTCATAGTAATTTTTAGTTCTTTTTTGAAGCTAATCTCTATACACAGAGAAGGCTTGGAGCACAAAGTTCTTCTAGTCATCTGTCTGCACTTGATTATTTGTAGGTACAATCAGAATAATGGTCAAGGCTCTCTGAGAAGACACTTAGCTCCCCTGCCTTCAGCTGACTACTATGTACACTCCTGCTCTCACAGGTTCTTTAAGCTCCCTCTGCAGTCAGCTAAATCACCTGCAGAGGACAATCCCTCTAGTGTCTTGTAGGCACTTGTTTATGGTCCACTGACTACAGAGGGAGCCTAAATAGCTATTTTAAGTTTGACACTTAAATTTTTCAAGCAATTGTTAAGCAAGACAAAGCCCTTCCTTGTTGTAAGGACCTATTTCAACACAGACAACAGTGGAAGAGGGTAGTTAGAGGGGAAAGCAAAAACACGCACACTGCACACACACAAATATATTTTATAAAAATTTTATAATACTTTTCATAGAAAATATTACTAGTTGTTTGTCTCAGATGTACCTTCAATTTCTCGTGGCTCTACCCTGTGAAAGATTCTTTCTCAGGGAACTAGCAGATCAAAAGCACAAATATTTTCTATGAGGATTTGTACAGCTTAATTTGCTCTGGTTTTCTTACCACAGAGCTCTACTGATGTCAGTACCATTTGGTCTGATTATAAGGCACAGATCTGGGTTTTAAAAATGTGTGCTTTCTACATATACTTTCACACAAGAATATTTTTCTTCATGATCCTTAAGGTTGTGTTTGTTCTTAGAGCCTCTTTAACAGCAAATTACAACAGTAGCAACCAATTGTGGAAGAGGAGGAGAAAGCTGGTTATTGTTTTCAGTATTTTGCCCTTTCTCTCATACACAAAAGCAGGAAGACAGAGCATTATTCAGAGCTGGTTATTACAAGGTAAATGCTTACAAGTAAAGATGTACCAAGACAAAATAAGTGCATTTGTAAATTGCCCATGGCTATGCCACAAATAACGCACTTGCCTTTTACACAAGTAACCCTTCACAGTGCATTTGTTCGCTGTGTCTCATAGCAGCAATAACACTGTGAGCCATACCTTTTCATGACTTTATTATCAGTAATCTTTGTTAGCCTGTCTCTCTTCATCCACAATGTCAAAGCTACAACATGCACAAAGCTGCCAGGCTCCCAAGTCACACCTGGCCCTCAGAACACATCACACCTATGCGCTTGTATTTAAACTGGCTTCTTGTCACATTTTTGCCTGGACTTTCAAAATGCTCCTTCCAACCTATGAAGCTTAACACAGTGTCACCATTTTTGTGCAACAAACCGTTTCTGCCTTTCTGCCCCATTTCCTCTTTAACAGTATCTGGCAAAGGTTGCCTGAGGTCAGATCTTCCCAAATTACATCATAAGCAAGAACCTCCCTCTTCTTCAAAATTTTAAAAATGAGGGAAAGGAGAGATAGATGACCTTCAAAACCTGATTGTGGATCCAGGTGCAAATTCTGTAAGTTACTTCTCTAACATCATAAACTAAAAGACTCAAATAAAATTTTGCAGCCTGGGATCAATTCATAGGACCTGAAACCTGCAGCTCTGGGACTGAGCTTGGGGACCACTAAAAATATCTTGTTTAGACACATTAGGAGAATTCAAAAGTCTGCATAAATGTAGTCAAGACCTCTCTGGATAAATGCAGCCATGTGAGGTCATTCAGTGTTTGGATCAGGAAAGGATCTTTTTAAATAAATTGTAACTAACTGACATATTGTTCTCTACACTTCATTAAAACTGGTTTTGAAATAATTAAGTTACAAGATATGCTTTTTTCCGCTACTGAACAGGGTAATCAAAGAGTAATCATTAATATTTGTATCAGCATTTTCCAGAGTATTTGTTGTATAGAGTGAATTTAGGTAGTAGATACTTGAAGTTTTTCTGTGTTTTGATAACATCAGGCAATTGATCTGCATGTGGGGATTTTCCATGGAAGCAATTATTTCTTCAAGGAAACCTATAATTTCTTCAAGACCAGTATAGGAATCAAAATAGGACAAGAGGAAATGTTCTCAAGTTGTGCCAGGGGAGGTTTAGGGTGGGTATTAGGAAAAATTTTTTTCACTGAGAGTGTTATCAAGCACTGGAATGGTCTGTCCAGGGAAGTGGTTGAATCACCATCCCTGGAGGTATTTAAAAGTCATGTATATGTGATGCTTAGGGACATAATTTAGTGCTACATTAATAGTTGGACCTGATGACCTTAAAGGTCTCTTCCAACCTAAATGATCCTATGATTTTATTTACTTTTGCACTCCTGTCTGTGTCTTTGTGTGCAAGAGGGTAAAAATCAGGAACTGAACAAGAAGCAGCCACATTCTGTCTCATATTTTTCTGCCTCAAGATCACCATGCAATGTGAGAGAGCTTGTGGATACAGCAAAGTTCTTCCTTCCTAAAAAGCCTCAGAAAGGTTTGGAGGTTTGCTTGGCTTGCTTTTCCTGGATCAGAGTACAAGAGTATAGGGAGCACTGAGAAACAAGTGGCAGGACTTCATCTCCAAAACTATGTTTTCTTCCTGTTTTTCCAAGTTCACAGCTGGGCAGGAAGATGTTGCAGCAGACTGCACGCAATCTGCTGCCAGATTTTGCAAACCAAAAAAGTCTGAAGTAGCAAATAACAAAGAATAGGAAGTTAATTTCTAACTGTGGCCACTGATTCCTTTGGAAGTGTCCTGACCTGATTCTGGGACTGGTCTATAGAATTGGGAGACCACAGACAGCCTCCAGGTGCCTGAGAAAGAATTCAATAGCTCTGAGTTTTGTCAAAATCAACCACAATCAATCACACATCAGCCATGTGTATTATGCAAATGATAAATTCAAGCACCTGGATAAGTCCCTGACTCCAGGATCAGACCCCAAAACATCTGGTCCCATATTGCTTTGGTTTAACAGCAGGATTTGCCAACTACTTTTGAGCAACTGGGGTAAAAAAATATATTTTTTTTTTTTTCTTACAAAAAAACAGAGATTCATTTGAATCAAAGCCAACTCCTTCAAATTTCAAAGGTGATAAGAACAGGCCATGACTGGTCTGTCACTTATCATGGTAGACAGAAACCACATGTTACTCTGAGTTCTGAGATTGTTGCTCTACTGATTCTTCTGACTGTGGAAAAAAACATGAGGGAAGGCAAGATCACAAATTTTATTTTCTCACCAGATTTGATACCTTTCAGTACAGGAATATGCCTGCTGTTTTGCTCACTCTGAGCTGCTGCTGTAATCTGCAAAGCTGGGACTACAATCATTAAGTAAAGTGTATGCAGGACTAATCAAAATCTCAACAGTTTATGCATTTCACCCCCTAAAAAAGAACATAATACTTCTTAAACTTAAGATTTACAGTTGTGTTTAGTTCACAACATTAGCAACTGTTGTGTACACACCATTGTAACTTTCATTTTCCCTGGAAAAGCAGGTTGTATCATGTGACAGGCCACCTGTGGAAATTAACTATGAGGATGAAGTATAGGAATGATGATTATTTTTGTCTTGTATTTGCCTTACAGCTTTCTGAAGATACAGAATGGCATGAAAGACAATTCTCAAGTAAGGAAAATAACCATTGTTCCCCTTAAGTCAATAGAAATACATTAATAGGGCCCAGGAAGGTTTACTTGATTTTAAAGCTGTATGTGGAAAGAGAAGGCCGTCTATCGATCATGGAGACTGCTCGTGTTGATGTAATTTAAATAAAATGGTGAATACAGGATGGTGAATCAAATGATTCTCCATTCCTGGAAAGGGTGAAGGGTAAGTGCAAGACATGTACGTACTTAAAAGGCTAAAAGGTCAACAAGATGANAAAAAAAGAAGAGTTAGACTGTGCAAACAGAGCTTGTAGTAGCACAAATATCATCTGTTTTAGCAATTTAAACATGTTCTGCTCAATTGCCTACACTAAAGACAACTTATGGGCCTTAACCCGTGATGCACGGTCACCATTCAGCACACATCATGACAGCAGATACCTGGCAGGGTGTGCGCCTGCCACTGGAGATGCCCAGTTGATTACTTTGATCTCCTTTTGTGTTCAGACCATGTCCTTTGGAGGGGAGATCTGTGTTATTATACACCTATATCTGTTTTCCATTTGAATGAGGCAGCATTGCTTTATGAAAAGGGATTATTTTCCAAAGTTTCATAGGCCCCCAGGACATCTCAGCTCACAGAGGAAAAGAATATCCCCATTTCGCTGCTTTCCAAATAAGTTCCCACTCAAGCCATTTTTTTCTCAGTTGCAATTCATTATCAGGGGCCTCCACGCATGCTGCATCCCCTTAACAGCTCTGTCTCATAAGGTTACTGCAAAAAAATACGCTACCCCTAAAGGGCCCCTCCTCTTTGTATGGTATGAATTACTGCTAAGGAGGTCATGGGGTGGGGGGGGGGGAGGAAAAGAAGAGGGCTGGGAGGATTTTTGCTACTCTGAGGAAGTAGTTTGTGAAGAAAATGCTTTTCTCCACTGCTTGGGATGGCTAGGGAGCCTGGTGGACCCTGTTTTGTTGATGCTCATGTGAACATGGTAATCCCTGAGGGCTGGTTGTGCTTCTTAATTCATCCTGCAATAAATTTGCTACTGATGGTGCAGATTTTGTCCTTCCCTCCCCTCTGCCCTCAACAAAGCAGGGAAAATTACTCAATTAATTGCCTGGCAGTCGCAGGGGCTGCCTGGCAAGGGGGTACTGCCCTTCTGTGCCAAACTAGGGATATAAATTTTCCCCTGTGAGCAGAGCACATTACGTCTGTGTGCTGTGAGGCAGGGAAGTGCATGCATGCATGTAATAGGCAGCTGATCATTCCCATGACAGCTGCTGCGGGGGGACCAGGGAGAGGTGTGCCCACTGCCTATGACCCCGCCAGGGAGTCACGCAGGCGACCCTACGTGGAGGGGATTTCTTAGCCCATGACTTGTTCTCAGATGAGAACTTCCTCCAGTAGGTGCTTACATACAAGGCAGCAAGTCATGTGCTCCGTTAATTTGAACTTCTGGATTCACCAGGTCTGCAATGGCTGTATAAAAACAGTGTGTTTCCAGCTCTGTAACATAGGGGAGCTATCATTTAATTTTTAGCTCTTTGGCAGAAGAAAACTGTACATGAGGGTGAGCAGGTTAGGTTTGACTGGATAATTACATATTATTTTGCATGAATAGAAATGTCATTGCTAATGAGAGCCACAGTGTGCTCCAAAATATTTGGGATTAAACACATTTGGTATTATACACCATATGCACATAAATATTTTTAAACAATTGTAGGCATTTAGTCCATCTGAGCAATTTATTAAATAATATGTATGCAAACAGCAATTCTAAAAACTTCATGTTCCTGGAACAATAAACACGGTGTGTATTAGAATAAAAGACTGTAAAACACAAGAGGTATTTTCCACCAATTCCACTCCACTTCTCCCTCATCTCTCTCCTGCTTTAATCAGAGATGAAAATACTTTTACCTCTAAATTAAACAAGGTCAAGTAACTTCTAGCACTGGGTCTAATTATGTGGACTGAGCTCATCTTTTTAGGATCCCGAGCAGGTATGTCCATGCCAATTTCTCAACTGCAAGACCTGGCACAAGCTGAGAGCTTCTGGACTTGATGTACCTAATTACAAATGGGAAATAGCTTTATTTATTTTTACAGCTATGTGTAGGAGCAGTTAGGCATAGGAATTCTTGGTCCTACTGCTAAATTTGAAACTAAGTTGGCACCTTCTGTTTTGCAATAAATGCTTTCCATTCATTTTGAGCTGGATGAGCTTTCCTTCTCTATATCAGCTGCTGTTACTGTGGTCATTTTTCTGAACCACTTCTGTGGTAAATGTTGTCAAAAGACTTTCTAGTATTTCTCCAGGGTGATGCTGCATAACAGGGCTGTGTAAAATACTACCATAAAAATCTATAACTAATAAAACAACTATAGAAATTTTACAAGTCATTCCAATAACTGTTTCTGAAGGAAGAAACATTTGTGTGAAAAATGGTAGATGACACAGAGGCTTTTTAGATGTCCCAAATTTAGTTGAATTCATCTTAACAAATTCCATTCTGGAAGCACTGTAATTCTGAAAATCATACCCTAGATATAGCAGAAATATCCCAAATACCAATTTTTTTCTCAACATGAAACATAGATATACATGGCTTCATTGCTCACCAGTACTTTCTAGCAAGCTACTTACTAAAGAAAATAGAGTCTTATTTGGTAACATATAGAGTCTCGCATTCTCTTATTTCAAATAGTAATTTTTCTACACAATTTCTTGCTTGAGTTCCTATCACTGCAATTTCAAATTCACAAAAAAGCTAGGTTGCAGTTGGCAGGTCTTCCAATACAGAAAGACAGATCTCTGCTCTTGATATAATTTGAAACAAGTTGCAGCATGTAGGTTTTTAATTTCATTTGTACTCATTAAAGCATAAGCACTTGCTCATTCACTGTATCTTGGCACGCAAGATGGATATATAAATTGTTCTGGGAACAGGAAATTAAGCAAATAATAAGTGTAAGTGAACTCTCATTTTGAAAAGGAGACTACTGTATCTAAGATATTCTCATCTACTCTTTAAGGTTGAGGGTTTTCATATTGTGATGGCTCTTGTTTGAAAGGGGAAAGAGGAGATACAAGATTTGGAATTGTTTCAGTACAAAGTCAGCCCAATACACAGTGGTTTATTTGTATTTTACAAAGAAGAACGAGAGTGCCCTGAAACAGGCACATCACAGGAGGAGTGAAAACCTGGCAGAGGTCTTCATTCTGCCTCATGACCTTGATCCAAATTCCCTTACTGCCCTGGCTCTGGCTGCACTATTTGGAAATGAGAATACTTTCAAGGACCTTCCCCACAGGTTTCAGTGCCCTTCTCCAGAAGTATTTCCACACTGATCGAAAGGAGACATGTCCCTTTTGCCATTGCTGCTGGTGTAAATCTTTTGAACTGCTTCAACAGGCCCTGGGACAGGATTTTATTGCATGGTACCACATGTTTTTCAGTCAGTAGCAATCCTGTCCTTCTTTTCAGTGATTCAGACAAAAAAAGTCCTTAAAGTTGCTAGAGAATTGAATGCAGAATTGTCCTTTTAGTGCACTTATTTATTCATAAAAGTAAGCAATGCCATTTAAAATAATTTCCAAATCTCAGTTTAGAAAAAAAAAAATCTTCTCTTTTAGCTATTACTCTTCCTCACATTGGAAAGCTGCCTCAGAGCATGTTACATTTCAGAGAAGCCTGTGAGATTTTGCTTTAATGGGAAGTTAAATGAGATGTTTATATTTCAAATCAACAACAGAACATGTTCAAAGAGCTATATTTATAGGGTTTAAGTGAAAAATGCTCTGGCACCACTTTTAAATAATGTTGGCAAGCAACTGAGGGAAAAACACCACTCACTGATTCTTTGCATGGCTTAGTCTACAGCCTTATTCAAGGCTCACGTATAATGTGAGTTGTTGGCTGTGATATTTTGGTTGTAGTGCTAGTGGAATTCACTGTAGGCAAAGGCTTGTGATGCTAAACAAAGTGGACAAAAGGCTTTTACAGAATAATAAAAACAACAAGTTTCCATTTATGACTTGAAGTTAAATGTCCTCAGTGAAGACATTACTTGGTAAATAACTCTGTGGGAAAATCTGTAAAATATAAATGCCCTGGCAAGTCAGGGAAAGCACTGAGGTGACAGAAAAGCTTTAAGAGTCAAGAAGGTGAAAAAGGACATTGTGTCTTGCTCAAAGCTCAGAGCTCTCTGCTGAATTTCTTCTCTTGCAGCTCTCAGTTCTAGTAGAGCTCACATAGCTGGGGAAGTGAGATTACAGTTTCGAGTCTGTTGATACTACAGGGTTTTTTTATGTTCAACAAAGATGATATTTGGTTTGTATTTCTGGTGTGAACATGAAGAAAATGGCTGAGAAATAGGAACAAAGGTAGACAGATTGGGCAAAGGAGCAGAATAGGAAGAAAGAAAACTGCAAATGAGAAATTAAGGACAGAAACTGTAAAATGCAACCTAATTTTTCAGCAATGTTCAACTTTCTGCTTTAATGAGAAACATTGCTGGAAGGTTCAGACTGAGGTAAAGTTGAGGGTGAATCACCTGATCTCCAAATGCGTCCTGGTGGAACAAGTACCTGCTGCCAGTTGACCAGGTCTGCCAACCTGGACCAGATCTCATGTGCCTGATCAGAGGAATCTCAAGCAATTGGACAGCAAGATTTTTGTAGCTATAATGTATTTCCTATATTTATTTATATCTCTGTATATCTATTTTTCTACCAGAGTACAAAAAAGGAGACAGTGCAAGGAAGTTTGTGGGAATTGTTTAATCTAAGTTAAATGAAGATCTGATACTGATTTGACTATCATCATCACTAAAAGAGGCCAAAGTATGGAAAATATGTTTGGAGAATATTTGAAAGTATTTGTGTTTTACAAAAATTAGAGTGGATCCAGTTTGTTTTCAGGAGGTGGTTCATTATTTTTTCTACAATTTTTAATCAAGATCTTCATCAAAAGATCTTTTAGGATTCTTTTAATGATCATTAAAAATACACTTTTATGAAATAATAATAGAAATTTAAAATTACTAGAACAATATGGGAACATTTAGAAAAAAATAAGTTGTGTTGATATTGACAATTTTTAAATAATAGGGATTTTAATGTCATGAGCAATGGAAACAAAAAAATTACCCTGGTAAGATTAGTCTGTGGACACTTTTTAGTGCTTCATTCTTTTTCCATAGTGCTACCTAATGGTATAACATTATTATCTAGCCTTTAGCCATGAGTTCTCCAGGTTTGTGACTGAAGTTTATACCACCTAAGCGTGAATAATTGTTGTATTCATTGTCTGCTTTGGTCATTAAGGGAAGGCTTTGCCAGAAGAAAAGAGGAAACCAGCATCCTTACCCAATTCTTAATTTGCCAGAGCTCACTTTCTCAGGCTATGTATTCAATGCTGTAAAATCACTGCAAGCCCCACTTCCACCTCATGGGGATGTATGGGAGTTTACATGTCACCTCCAGTGATGGGATCAGTATAGAGATTGAATAAGCCACAAAAACTTGGTATTGAGATTTAGGTCTGACATTTTTGGTGTTGGACTGGGCAGGTAATTTAAGAGTTTGAAACAATTCTCCTTTCAAACTCTATGTGTGTATATGTTTTTGTGTTTGAGAGAGAGAGAAAAGCGAATTGAATAAAAATTATTTCTATTATGGAAGTGACATTCCATAACATACTATTAAAAAAGAAATAAAAAATCTTCTTCCTTGAAATAAGTGTTTCATGTTGCAGGCATGAGGAATTTCTCCAGGAACATGGAAACTACAGAGCAACAGCTCTGGTTCCATTCCCCAAGGTATACAGGATATACTTACTGATGCTCGTGGTTGCCATGCTTTGGCAACCTGGGATTCTGGGGCCCCTAGTGCAGCCTGTCAGGAAAGGAAGAGGACAGCTGGTGTCAGGAAGGTGGCAGAAAAGGAACCAAGGCAAGTTGTGTCAGTGTTATTACATTCCCACAAATGGATAACTAGAGAAGCTTTCTGATGGGAATAAATGCCTCTGTAGTCAGCACTGGTG
>WAAB01026173.1:125146-141397 GCA_013389865.1 Piaya cayana | reverse complement strand
TCTGTGATTCTGTGATCTTTTAACTGTCTTAAAAAGCATAGGAATTCCTTTTGTAGACAAGACACACTTAAAGTGAGATACTTCCCAACAAGTATTAACTACCTAACAGATGACCTCGGCAGGGTTCACAGCTGTTCCCGTGAGTGAATTGGCTCAGCCAATTGCTAATGAAATCTTTCTCAAATAGGAAATAATACTGAAAGAACTAATTGCTACTTCATCAACCAAAACCATAGTTTTGATAAAAATGTTTACAGGAGGTTGTGAAAAACGAATGCCTTGAACAGAATAAGGCAACAGTGCGCCACAGTTCAGTTGACAAATTCTGTTTTATTCTCTCATTCCTGACCAGGTTTTAGCAAAAACTGCAGCTGAGATTTCTCCTTATTGTAGTGTCGTCCTGTCCTCCAGCATGCTTCCTACTTGAGATCATAATCAGTAATGGTAAACCTCTAAATTGTTAAGAAGCGAGTTTGAAGGATACCCAGCCTTTTTGCATTACTGAGCTGTAAGAAAGATCATCTGCTCTAAGAGGAAATACTATTGTCTATACCTATGATGCATTGTAAGTATTCATGGCCCTGCATTTATTCCCTTAGCACTAAACAATGTTTATTTCCTCTTCTGACAACAGTAGTAAGAATAAGAAGGGCTTTGGTTGTAATGCTCGTGTAGCTTTTAGCACGCAGTACACAGAACAGACTTGTGAGTCTTATTTGTTGAATTGTTTTCCATTGTTTCTCTATAATGCACACAGCTAGGGTTTTTTTTCTATGGACCTTCTGTATTTTGCTGTGTTTTTCTCTGGATTCGAAATATGAACTTGATTTTGAAAGGAAACAAACATTGTCTGGAAGCAAATTATAGATAACTACTTCAAAAGTCTGTTGTAAATGAATTCCTGGCCATTTGGGCTGGAAGGCTGGAGGATGTCAGTGGCTAAGCAGGGCCAAGTGCATGTACGTATATTTAGTATTTACTGCAATCATCCATTGCCTGTTTGAAGGACAGGTCTGGGAATGTTGAGTCAAGATTCTCCCTTGGGAAAAATCTGTATGCTACATGTGCCCTGTAGAGGAAGATGAGCTGGTGTTTCCCCTGTGTGCAGTTGCTGGTTGCTACCTTCTCATTGAATTCCAAACTCATCTACAGGAACACTGCACTACATATGCCCTTCCTTCCACAGCTTCTTGTTTTGCAGTGTCTTCTCCCTTTATCTCAGGGTACTGACTCTTCCATGACAGTCTTTTGAATATGAGTCTGTTGCTTATCTTGATTCCAGCTGAACAGAGTTTATCCTAGCTGTAGGGGAGGTAATTTTTCCAACTGCAGCTAAAGCAATTGTAGGCAATCTGCAATTTAAAAAAGAAAAATAAAACAACCACCAACAACCAAGTAACTAGACAAGCATCTACAGTTCTTCAGATTCTCTGAAAGAGCTGAAGGAAAACAAGATTTATTGACATCTAACCTATGGCTGTAGTGGGTTCGCCTTGCATATAGGTGCTTTTCAATTTTTGGCATAAACTTCTTCACTGTGAGAAAATAAGTTATTAAAAATAATAATAATATATTTTTTAAACTATCCTAGGTGGAGGCCTTTATATTGCCTTCTTGTTTGTGCTTGGCTAGTTATAATTCTGCTAGATCCTTTCACATTTTTTGTGGGAAGATTTTACAGAGAAGGCAGCCTGGATACCGTGAGACTTGGTGCTGAGCAGCTGGCAAGACCTTGAAGCAGAGAGGCAAAAATATAAACACCAGCTTGTTCGGTGGGAATCGCCGCACACTAATGTCAACATAGCTAACTTTAGCATAACTTGATTTCTTAGCACCTGCAGTAGTGTAGCAAATAATATGTTAGCAATAGCTTTATGGACAGCTACCTTTAACCAATAATACACTGTAGTCACCCTCGTGGGGACAGAGGAATGTAACAGAATGGGGTCTATAGTAAAGTGGCTAAGCTGAATAAACTAGCATTAGCACTTGCTCACTGATCAGATGGCTCTCGGCTTTTGTTTTGCAACAATTTTTTGTATTAGAATAGATGGAGGGTTGAAAACAACATATGAGGATATCTGTGCCTTTGGAATTGGATGTTACAGTGGAGGATGCCAGAACATAAGAAATAAGTGTCTTGAAGTGTTTTAAGTATATCATACAAGCTTGCAAATAAAGGGAGGGGGAAGAAATGTGCTGCTCACAATAACTTAGGTTTGTGATGCCTTTAACGCATGCGGTCTTCAGAGCAAATCATATTAAAAAAGAAAAAAATACATTCAGTACCTTTTTCAGAAAATAAGCCTTTTAAGGCAACCCACACCTGAATGAATGGAACTACTGCAGGAAGAAATCATGTTTTTAACACTCTAGTTCAGGAACACAAGACAGAAAGAAACTATTTTAGACAATCAAAATGCCGTGCATTTCTGCCTAGCTCTGCTATCGAGTCTGGCCCTGCTTGTGTCAGAAGAGATTTCTCCTGACCAGGATGGGCTCTGCCAGTAACATCAAGCAGCATCTCCGCATGTTTGCCTGTTATTGCATTATCCTGAGAACAGCAATGATGCAAAGATGCCTCTGTGCTTTGGTCCAGCTGTGTCCACTTGTATGTCAAGAGACAAAGGATTAAGTAGCCCCATCCAGAGAAGTTCTCTAGTTGAAGCAATCAGCTTCTGTGTAAACTGGTTTGTAGTGCTGGAAGGGAAGCAGGGCAGAGAAAAATAAGCTATCACTGTATAACCTGAAAGAGATTTATTTTGGGAGGAATGGGAAGAAAGCCAAGCTGCTAACCACATAACCACACTACTAGCTTACCATCTGTCTAAAAGCAATTACTTGGAAATGGTAGGTTAGGTAGGAGAACAAGGTTATAGCTCAGCTGTAACACAGAGCCAGCCTGAGTCACTGATCTAGTAGTTAGCAGCATGAGAGTCTCTCTTCTTGACAAGCAGGTAACTCACTCTGCCAGTTCAGATGTACCAGTGCAGTGAGTGATGGAGCTTGCTGCTGGAGAACTAGGGCAAGTCTTCTTAAAGCAAGGCTTGCTCTAGAGGCAATTGCCTTGGTGCACAGGAGCATGTTCTGATCAGCTTTGGGAAATGCCTTCAGAGGCAGAAGGATGGGGGGAGAAAATGAAAACATGGGGGAAACATAATTTTGCCTGAGACCCAACAAAAACATTCCCTCTACTCTCCCACCTCCATGCCTTGCCCAATGTGGTGAAAAATCCAGGCTGTGCCATGCTGCAG
This sequence comes from Piaya cayana, assembly GCA_013389865.1. NCBI lineage: Eukaryota > Metazoa > Chordata > Aves > Cuculiformes > Coccyzidae > Piaya > Piaya cayana. The sequence continues at coordinate 138,143 of WAAB01026173.1, read as the reverse complement.
GGTTAGTGCAGATCTCCACAGCTTCCTTTCCTTACTCACTACTGTGGCAGGAAAGGGTTTACTGTTTGAAAGTGTTGGATTCCTGCCTTTTTTTACCCTGTATCCAGCTCCTTTGCTGCCTAACATGATTAGCAGAAGAACCTAGCAACTCCTAGTCCATTGGGAGGAAAATCAGAAAGCTGCCTGCAACTATCTTGAAGGACTCCCAGCCTGTGGGGCTTATCTGTCTGGTCCTGTGCTGCCTGGTGCTCCGCATGGAGGTACATACCCTAAGCGCAAATTGCTGCTTTGATGCAGGTAGGAAGCAGACCCTGTACTCCTAACAAGCCACCTGGGGGCATCAGGAGGTCTCCCTCATGAGCTCATCTTCCTGCAGACCATCTTGTAGGTCATTTAATTGCCCTATCCATTCCTCAGAGTCTTCCTAGCATTCCTGCTTGTGTTTTCCTCCTGAATAACCTGGGCACTAAGACCTCTTTGAAATTGCAGCCTGCTGATCTCAGAATCATAGGATTGTCTGGTTGGAGAAGATCTTTGAGATCATCGAGTCCAACCGTACTTGTCCACTACTAAACCATATCCTGAGCACCTCATCTACCCATCATCAACCATCATCAACCCTCCAGGGTTGGTGATTCAACCATTTCCCTGGGCAGCTGTGCCAGTGCCTGAGAACCCTTTTGCTGAATAAATGTTTCCTGATACCTAATCTGGACTTCCACCAACATCCACCTTGCTATAGCCTCTTTTCCTGTAGTTGTAGACAGTGATAAGGTCTCCCCTCAGCCCTTGTTTCTCCAGGCTAAACAACCCCAGTTCCCTCAACTACTTCTCATAAGGCTTGTGCTCCAGCCCCTTCACCAGTTTTGTGGCTCTACTCTGGACACATTCCAGCACCTCAATATCTTTCTTGTAGCAGGGGGCCCAAAACTGAACACAGGATTTGAGGTGCAACCTCAGCAGTGCTGAGTACAGGGGGAGAATCACTTCCCTGGTCCTGCTGAACACACTTTCTGATACAAGCCAGGATGTCACTGGTCTTGGCCACCAGGGCACACTGCTGGCTCATATTCAGCTGTCTGTCAACTGACATCCCCAGGTCCTTTTCCACCAGGCAGCTTTCCAGCCACTCTTCCCCAAGCCTTTAGTGCTGCACGGGATTGTTGTTTCCCAAGTGCAAGACCCAGCACTTGGCTTTGTTGAACTTCATCTTGTAGCTGTTGACTCAAGTGTAGTCACATCTGCATGGAAGTTAGGGTTTGTGACTATACTAAAAAAATGAGTGTATTTATGTTGTATTTATTTTTAAAGATGGGACATAAATTCCATGAGACAGACTCATCTGGTGATCATGGGAAGAGACTGAGCAGCTCCTCGTGGCTGAGCTTCTTTCAGGCAAGTTAGATTCAGCACATGCACTGCCAGTTCAGCTAAGGGAGAAATTTTGCACAGGAGACACCAAAGAGCCCTTAGTAGTTCAAGGAAAGGCTTCTCTCTAGTCTTGCTTGTTATCTGCTAGTTCTGTTTGAGTCCCAGACATCTCCTTGGATCTTTGCACCCTTATGCAAATTTCAGTGAAAATATAAAAACTTGAAGCAGGAATGTAGAACTTAAAGGTCATGAAGTGGATAAAGGAGGAAGACTCATTTTTGCCTATACAAGTTCTGTTCCCTATTGGAGAGGGTCTCCACCAGAAATGACTACTATTATATTTTTAAGGTGGTTGCTTTGTGAGTAGGAACAGGCTTCCAAGAAGAAATGCTAAGTACTCACTGTACAAGCCTTCAGTCTCTGGATAGATCTCAAGCTGGTCAACCAAAATCAGTCAGCAGGGAATAAAAAGAAGTGTACAGGAGCAACAAAGAGATAATTTTTGTTGGTATCACATTAGGGGCCCTGAGGAGGATGCTGGTGAGAACAACATAGGTTACTTAGAGAGAGTGAAAAAGCCCCTTTATGCATTAATTAAGAGATTGACAAGGGAGAAGGTTTTGCCATCACTGAGAATGGATGGAAGTGAGAAATAAGACAAGAAAATAGACATGGGACTACAGACAGTGTGTAAGGAAGAAGGTCCTGAGACCTCCCCTAAGTGACTAGGGCAGAAAGAAATGCTACCTTTTTCTTACAAAGAGGCAGAACTTTAATAAAGATGGTAAACCTGCTAACTTAAAATCTCAGATATATGGGGGCTTGATGGTGCAAAGGACAGACTTAACTTTCAACCTGAGTCTTGATCGTCCTACTTTTGTTTGAATGGCACTTTACCTTAGGGATTGCTTCCCTTGTGTCTTAATTTTTTTTCATGTGATTTTTTTTTTCTGTATTCAGGAGTAGTCACTCTAGAAGTCAGCTGTTTAACTTCAGTGTAATTCCATACCTGTCACTCCATTTTCTTTTTATTCTCCTGACTACTGCAGTCTTAGGCAAATATGTACACTTCTGAATATGGGAAATATATCTACTACAGGGGCTTCTGTCCTGCTCAAAGCTCTAACTTGGTACTCTGGCTTGGTGCTGATTGGAATGGGTCCCACCTCCTGCTCTGTTCCCTTACATTGCCCTAGGGGTTACCGTGCCAGAGCTTGGCTATCAGTTCTCTGCTTCCAGCCTGCCTTCCAGTGCATTAATTGCTTGAACAGTTGTTGTTAATCCCGTTGATAGAAAGCATGGTCACACTGCCAGAGGTGATTAGCATGGAACTTAGTTGATACAACTGAAATCTCTTAGTACTGAGTTTTGATTGAAATAGTTGTAAACTAGTGCTAGGGAGCAGGGAGAGAACGACCACAACTCTATACCAGCATGGTTTCACACGCCACGTGGCCTTTTAACCCAGCCAGAACCACCATGTGCATCCGTTCCCTTCTAGTTCTGCACTCATGCTTTCTAAAAATGGTCTCGAGTTCTGGCTGAATGACTGATGCTTTCAAGTAGCTTGGAGTCGACATCAATAAACATGAGGGGGTCGCCTTACTGTTTTATTTCTAAGGGAATCGCAAGATTCTTGTGAAAGCTGCTATTTTTACGCAGGTCAGAAGAGGGCGGCCGAAGCTAACAAAGGACTAAAATCCTGCATCCACTGCTAGAAAACCAACAAAAAAAGGCGCCTCTCTTTCAGGGTACAAAGTCCCCGGTTTCTAAAATTGTGTTTCCATTGTATGGGCAAGAAAAGTTTCCTTAATATCTTAGTCTTAAATCTTCCAGAGAAGACAGAAATCACTGTCATGGGAAGGACTTATTTCCAGTGCAGCCACTGTCAAACACCATCACCTGCTGCCTGGGGTCGCAGTCTCCAGCTGACAGGCTAATTTATCAGTACTGAAAGGTGGAGGGGTTTCTGACAGCAGTCCATCTAGGCTGGCTTCAAATGAAAGTCTTGGGTGTTCGCAGCCTTCACCCTCTGAAGTGAGTTTGTGCTTTTCCTGTTTAACTTTTAATTGGATAAAGGGAGGAGGAAAAGCCCTTAAGAGAAAACTACCCCAGGTAGCATTTACTGTGATAACCTATGGACAGCTGTTTCAGTAGCGTTGGTGACAACTGGATCAGAACAGTCTTCATGTCGAGGCCCTCATTAGCCACTTTTTGCCAGATTTGCCAGCTATTAGTGCTGGCCATCCGATGTAACACATTCCCATGCACCTTAGCAAGGCAGGATATTTCATCTCAGCAAGACATTCCCCTCCTCACCACTTCTGAATCATAAAAGTCCATAGGACTGCTGTGTCAGACCCAGCTCTGTGGTTCGGTCCATGAACCAAGATCCTGCCTATTCCTGCTCTGCTCCAATCTTCAAATTGACATTCCCGAAAGACCCCCATCACTGACCTGGGAGCTTATGCTTTGCCCACTCCCTACTTACCCCAAGCTGATCTCTTACTACCCTGCCTTCACCCCCTTATGATCTACCACTGGAAACAGACTTAAACTACAGCTTGGTTGTTCATCCAACCTAATCCAGGATAGAAGGTGTCGCTCTGAACCACCTTCAGATCCCTCAAGACAAATTTTTACTCTGAGGTCACAAAGTCTAGCCAGACAGGAACTCCAAATGGAGGAGATAGTTATGAATGTGTGTGTACGTGTCCATGCATTCACAATTTCTGAGGGTTCTTTCTGTTGGATCCTTTGCTCTATACCTGCTGGGATTCAGACAGCAGTGACCAGAGGCAGGAGCCTCCAGGTGAGGTGCTCTGGAGCTCCATGCAGTACTGGACCTCTTGCAACCCAGCGACAAGCACAGGCGCTTTCCAGGAGTGGGAGCAGAGGCTATGTGTGGGTGGGAATGGCCTTTCATTGTCCTGCTAGGGGTTGCTGCTCACTTCTGTAAAATCAGTCTGCATCCACTTATCGGAGTGCAGCCAGCAAAACCTGGAGCCAAATCCCAGACTTCCAGACTTGACAGCTTTGAGTCATGTAACTTGAGAAACACCAAGAAAAGCATTTCATTGTGGCACGGCTCTTACGGACTGCTCAATGCATCAGCCTTTCAGTAGTAAATGCAAATAGCTTTAATCTCAAAAACTCACCTCTAGTGATGGATTCTTCAGCAAAAGAGCTGGAGTGTCCTGTGAACCAATTTTCAGCCCTAATCTTCAATCTGTCTGTCTAAGCTGCCTTACCCAGAATAAGCTTTGTGGATAGATCCAGCCTGAGTCTCTAGGTCAGGCAGGTTATTCTGCCATCACTCCACCTATTAGCTTAATAAAGTTGTCACTGTCTGCATGTATCTGTCTATGCAGGTTGTTTTCTCTTACACCACACACGTCTGTGGGGAACCTCCTTCTCACACACCACAGTTGAGGGGCTTCTTTAATTTCATAGTTTACTTTGCTTAAAAAGCAACCTGAAAGTATATTTAATTGGACTCTTGAGAGGAAGGGAGTAGGGAGAGGAATGTTCTGGAAGGAAAGAGAAGAGATTAATTTGTATCATCTTCAGGGTTTGCTTTAACTGTTCCAGACTTGCATCTGATACATCCCTGTTCATTTGATGTGGAGCAGTCTGTTGATGAGATCCAAGACACAGAGCAGACACAGGGCCTGGTGTCAGGAGGTTGTGTGGTATCACAGCACTTGTAGTTTCACTATTGCACTGGCACACAGTTTAAAGCAGAATAATTGTGACGTCCTTCCTGGCATTTTTCTTAACAGAAAGAAAAATGATTCTCTGGCTTTGCACAGCTGAGAGTCTCATGTTTGAACTGCTGGGGTTGAAGAATTCATCCTTGAAAACCTCTGCATGGCCTTTGCAAAGTCCTGTCCTGCAATGTGTGCCAAGCAACTGCAACAACTTAAAGGAGACTTGACTGAGGGATCCTAGATAGAAGTTTGACCTGCTAATGTTTGCAAATGTGTCCTGTTCTAGTTGCTCATGAATTTGCTCTCTCACACACAGCAACAGATGCAAGAGAAAAGATAGGGTTCTTCCTGAGACTTTCTGGTTCTGCATGCTCAATTGGAAATCAATTTAATGCATTTTAATTGCCTATTTTTCTCCTTGGTTTTCTCTTTACAACTACACACCAGAAAAATATAATCAGGTAGAGTCTAGCCAGTCAGCTCCTAATGAGGAAGCTTGACTCAAGAAGATTCTAATTTTCAGAATTTGTTCTTCATGATAGCTATTTCAGCATGCAGAGATGTTACAAAACAGGAATGCTGCTGGTAGCTAATGGAACAAAGGCATTGGGCTTTTATATAATTTTTTTACATGAAGGAACAAACACTTATATCCTTGACCAAACTATAGGAGTCTAGCAATCCACTTCAGGGTGCTAGTCCCCTCAGCCTAATCATCTCTGTAAAGAAAACACCCGTGGTGTGTGAAAATGGTGTGGAAAGAATGAGTGAGATACAATTCAAGCTGTGAAGAAGGAAAGGGATATATTAAAAGCCCAATCGTTTGCCAGCCTTTCATGATCTCCCTGCTAAACAGAAGTTTCTGTCTCTGCCAAGCTGATCAAAGGGCTTCTCAGAACCCCCTAATCCATTGGGCATTTTTTGAGAAACAGGATTTAGCTGAGGTCTGTGACATTCCCTGGACAGGCAGAGCACACAGGGTTGCACAAGGTTGGACAGAGGTAGGATCAAAACCAGCCCCCAGCTGAGGTGTGCGAGACTTCACAGCTGGTAGAGTTCAGCCATGACTTAGGTACCACTGAATACTCTCTACGAAACTCGCCATCACTACTGAACTAGTATAGTGCAGGCAGCTACAGACAGCTATGTTCAGCATCTCCATCGTAACCTTTCACATCCAATAGAACCCAGCTTCCTATCATTTCATCTTTTAGGCTGAAAAGCTTGAAGTTTCATCTCCATCCAAGGCCACTGTCTTTGGAAAGACTGAATAGCTCAATTTTTGGTGAAAATAAGAGGGGAGTGGACAGTATATTGCTTTACACCATCAAGCAGTATCTCGTCATTACCTACTCCACATTAAATATAAAGGATGCTCCTCAATGCAGAGCCACAAGTGAGTGAATAAAACCTTGGCACCTCATTTCATCACCTGGAAAATATTTGCTTTCTCCCTCAATACTTATTCCCTGTGTTGTCCTATCATGCTGAAAGTACTAAGGAAAGGGGGAGTAGGGACTGGTGTTTGCAAGCATCTGGCACAAGGGTCATAGTCAAAATTGCTGCTAAAGTAGTCCAAATCCTATTCATAAAGTTTGTGAAGGTAAGCCCAGAAAAGCTTAAAGCAATAATTTTGTTTGCTGGAGTTTGACGAGGTTACTCACTCTGCATCAGAAAATGAGGTCAGTAAAAAGTATACAAGTATTTGAGTATCAATATTAGAAGGATAAACTTGGGTGCAATAAATAGGACTGTGCACACAAAGAGAGCTAACAGGCCTGATCTCCTGGGGCTCTTCTGTTTAAGAGTTTTGTACAAATGAGCCCAAGGTTGGCACAAGCTACTGGGTGTCCAGACGTGGATGACATCATGATAGGAGGGGAGGCTGCTGATAAATTTTAGGAATGCACCAGACTACAAGAGGATTTGGAGAGGCTGGGGGAACAGGCTAATGCAAAGGAATTCAATATGACACAATGGAAAGTTATTCATTTAGGGAGAAACAACAGCACATTTAAATGCAAGTTTAATGAACTACAGAAGGAAGAAGTTAATGAAGGAAAAGAGCTGGTATTGAGGAGCAGTAGGGAGAGCAGCAACCTGATAAGTAAATAATGAGATTTTAGAAAAGAGGGCTCAGCCTCCAGCCAGTGAGTCTAGGACTTCACATCAGGTCACTTGTTTCATGTGGCAAGAAGGGTGCTCTCAGCACCAAACTGGAAGTCCAAAATAGGCCGGTCCCTCATTACAGAGAGGGAGGCTAAGAAGGGTAGCTGCTGCCAGACTTGTTCTGTGTATCGGGACACAGACCCTTGGATCCAAGAAGAGGTGCTAGCATAGCATGCATCTTGGTGAAGGCAGTTAAGGATGTGTTTGGGCCCCCAGCACACTTGATTGTGGCCACAGCTCAACAACACATGCTGCCTTTGGTGTAAATCAGATCGGTCTAGGTCTCTTTTAGCTGCAAGGAGGAGATGCACTCCAGGACCAACTACCAGCAGAGGGAGAGGACAAGGAAGGATTATGGGGCCCTCTTGCTAGACCCAGACTTTCCAGGGAACATAGAGCTGATGGGTTTGTCAAGAGGGTAAGGAGCCCCTTTTACAGTGGAACAGCCACTAACTTCTGATCCTTGCCCCTGGACTGCTGTGTGAAGCAGCACTGCTGCACACACAGCCAGCCTGGGCCTCCTGTCCATCCTCCTGGGTCATTGCTTCCACAAAGCCTCCTGCAGCAACCCCATTCCTACAGATGAAACGTAGACATCTGGAAAAACCTGCTTTGTGCTACCTGAAAATGAAGGTGCAATCCTGCACCTCAGATGATGGATGAGATGAAAACCACAATCCGCACAGTGCGTAGGAACCAATACTTAGCACAGATCCCAGTCTCCTGCAGACATTGTGATTCTGACATTTCCTACCCCGCTTTCCCAGAAAAGAGTCTGTTCTGCTGCCAGCTCAAGTCTCTGTATACCCAACCAGCCTTTCCTTCATTAAGTATTATTTTTTGGGGTGAGGCAAAAAACTTGTTACCACTCTCTGTACCAGCAGCTGGGGAAGTCAGAAACCACATGAACTGTTTCTGGAGCTAAATACATTGTCTGGTAGAAAAATCGGTCACTGCTCCTTTGCAAGTCTATCTATACTGCACGAGCATGAAAATTTACCAGTTCTTTAGTACTATTTTACAAACAGAGCATTATACATGCTCTTATTTTTTAAACTACTCACTGTATTCCACAGTTCACTGCTAGAGTCCAGAAAGAAATGCAGAGTGTCAGTGTCTTCAGTCTTGACAGTTGTTTTGTCAGGGAAAGGGAGTATCTGAATCAGCATGGTGGGACCCCTGAGTCATGTAACAGAGCCGGCATTCATCCCACTGCCAGCACCTGCCTCAGCCAGCAGCAAAGGTTCCAGCCGGAGCACAAGGCACATACCTGCCTGTGATTTGTGTTTGTAGGAGGGGCAAACTCCAAAGGAAACAAAGCAGCTCTGATGCAGGGTGTATCACTATGAAATTATTTATCTGAATTAATGTCTTGGTTTAATTCAGGCTCTGATTTCTGTATATGGGTCTGGTGTGGCTGTCTGATGTCTGTCTTGATTTTTTAAAAGTCGCTGTCTAAATGGATGATTGTAGCTCCATAAAGGTTTAAGGTCCTTTGCCTACAGTTTTCTGGCTGCATTGCTAAACAGTCGTTTAAAAAGAGTCCACTAAATCAAAAGCCAAGTAAATCAACAGAGCACTCAGCATTGTACTGAGACCAGTTATAAGGTAAATTACAACATTATTCAAGCACGCAAAATTCTTCCTCTGGCATTTGTCCTGCTAAGCGCAATCCACCTTTAAAGTGGTGAAATGATTCTGGCAGTCTGTGAAAGAGGCTGTGTTTGGGGGATGGGAGGCTGAGCCCAGCCCCTGCCTTTGCATCAGCTTCTAACTTTGGGGAGGGGGGGCTTCACGCAGTAGCTAGCCTTGCTCAGGTGCACTCTGTGCCTTGTCTGGGTGATCCACGGGGGTGTTTTCAAGATGGTGCAGTACTGGTCACAAACGTTGCCCATGTGATCTCACACTTTCCAGCAAATCTTGTTACAATTGTCAAAGTAGAGCATAAGAAAGACTTTAATTGGGAACTTGGTTAGGGAGATTTGAGACTTATAAATCTTTTCTTACAATAAATGAAATTCTGAACAGATGCTGATGCTTTTCAAGCTGCCAAAACCCAAAATATGGGCACCTGAACTCTAAGGAGATGGTCATAATTATATATGTTAGAAATAAAGGGCTATGAGGATATAAGGGCAAGAAGCCCCGAACAGCTCTCTCTGCAGAGCACGGGTGGCTTTTTATGATGTATATCATGGATTATGGGAATCTATGCATTTCATGTAAGAAAAAGTAAACATTGGAGAGAGAGGTTCCTGCTTTTGAGACACTTTTGTGCAGATGAAACTGAAAGATTCTCATTTTACAGGACACAATATAGAGAAACAATTTGTCCCAAGTCTTGCAAGCAGATCAGGATACAAGTCAGTATAAGCAGTCCTGCCAGTCTGTTGTGACATCCTACTGGCCTATATTCTCTGGTGAGGCGGTAAGAAAAACATTTTGGTTAAATAAGAGGTTCCCTGAGAAATAGTATAGCTACCGCATACAAAGCTCAGTGCAAATCCTCCTTCCCAGCCTGTGAAGCCCAAACAAAAGGAGTCCAAAGGAAAGTGCAAGGAGGATACACACTCACACAACTTAATATGACATGAAACTAATCTAGTGAGCATGAATTAGACTCTTCAGTGATCAAAACACCCTGTATAAATACTCTGCAGGTTTAGGAGTGGGTATTTTTTTAAGGATAGCACCACATTTACAGACAAGAGCTGAGGACAGAGGGCAAATATATAGCTTTGCTTGCAAAGATGAATTGAAGGAGTTAGAAACAATCAGAAAGTGCCCGTTCAAGCCTACAGCGCTTGGCTGCTTCCTCCAGCAGAGCAGCGTGTGTGATCTGGAGGAAGTATATGTTGGATGGCCAAGCTGCTCCAGGCAGCTCCAGTGTTGGAGGGGTGCAGCTCCTCAGGGGAGCAGAAAATCACTAGGAACCTGAAAAGGCTACTTCTTAAGACAGATGCTCCACAGCCTGCTCTATTCCCTGCTGCACTACATCCACTTTTCACAAACTCTTGCCCCGGTCCAGCTGCTTCCCTTAAGGGACAGCATGCCCCACTGCTTCCCTCAAGCATCGCTGCAGCACACAGCCACACGGGCCAAAGAAGCTACTGCATGCTCTGTCTCAGCCAAGGCAGAAAGGTAGAGCACGGCAGACAACCTCTCCTTGTCAATTAACCTCATTGCTGGGTAAAAGTGGTAAGTGCTGTGTTTTCAATCTGCCTTTGCTGCACTACAAGGGAAGGAGACCACTGGCTTATCCCCTCCTCCTTGCTATGGGGCGTGTGCATGGAGGACTGCTTAGACACCCTGTACAACTCTCTGCAGCAAAAATGGGCTGTGATGAAAGACAGGCCAGTGGAAGTGGTCGAATGGAAGGCTAGAGAAGGCTGATTGCATGGCCACAGGGAATTAAAGGTGGTCAGCCTTGGACAAGAGGAGCCCATGTGTGGTCTTTGTGCCCAAGATGTCATGAAGGAGAAAAGGGGTGATTGGAAGTAAGGCAGTGGGAGCAAGCACCTCTCTCTCGCCCCCGTGCACCACCAACCCCGCTCTGCACATGGGCTGTAGCAGGCAGTGGTACCATCCCAGGGCACAAGTGGAGATAAAGCTCAATGCAGAGGCCTCTGCCGCTTTCATCCAGCACCTGGGAGACAAGGATGTCTAGCCCTGCTGGACGACAGGCATGGCAGGAATCCTGTTTCAGGTCCTGCTGACCCAGCACCAGAGGTCACTGTAAACTGCTCCAAATATTCCAAGACACTTTTTTTCTTTCCTTTTCCTTCTCCTTTTCAGCCTCCTTCTCCTTCCCCTTTCCCTCCTCCTCCTTTACTTTTCCTTTTCCTTCTGCTCCTCCTTGTCTTCCCCTTTTCCTTTTCCTTCTCCTCCTCCCTCTGCTCCTTCTGGTCCTCCTCCCGCATTCCCTTTTCTTTCTCCCTCTGCTCCTTCTCTTCCTTGTCTTCCCCTTTTCCTTCCACTTTTCCTTCTCCCTCTCCTTCTCCTTCTCCTTCTTCTACTCTTTGCGTTTCTCCCTTCCCTGTTCCTGCTCCTTTTCCCGCTTTCCACGTTCCCTCTGCGGACGGCGCTCTCGCTCCGTGCCCGCACCCCGGACTCTCGCCTCGGCCAGTCGGTTAGAGCCTTTCCAAAGCGGCCCGGGCGCTCTCGCTACAATAACCCAATGAAACAACAGCCTGCTAAAAATAATGTTGTTTTCTGCGCGGAGGTCCTTTTAACCCCGTTACTCATCGCCGGCTCCCGAAATAAGCCCGGCGAGCCGCCTCTCCCGGCAGCGGCCGCGAACGGGGGAAGGAGCGGGGGCGGCGGGGCCGGGGGCACCGCGGGGCCGCGCTGCGCGCCGGCTCCTTGGAGCGGAGCCACGGTGCTCCGGGCAACGGCATTAAACAGGAGGAAACAGACGGGGGATTCCGTCATTCCAGCCGGGAACGGGAGCGGCGGGGGGGTGGGGCGGAGGCGGGCAGGAAAGGAGAGTCCCGACCAGGGCAGCGCCCATCCCCGCAGCCCCTATTCCGCAGCCTACGGCCCCGCAGAGCCCAGCCTTGCAGCCTCCATCCCTGTGGCACCCATCCCGGCAGCTCCCATCCCGCAGCGCCCATCCCCGCAGCGCCCGCAGCCCCTATCCCCGCAGCTCCCCCATCCCCGCAGCTCCGCGCCAGCTCCGCGCCGCCGTTGGGGGACGCTGCGGTGCCGCCCCACGAACGCCCCACCGGCAGCGGCCCCTGGCGGCGCCCCTCACCGGGGTGTTCGCCACGTGTTAGCCACGTCGAGGCGAGCGGCGCCGGGCCTCCCGAGGGGAGGCGCGGAGACGGACGCTGCAGTGCGGGGGCTGGGAGGTTTTCCCCGTATGGAAAGCGTTGCCGGGTTGGTTCTGGTTCTTCCCCGCCAGAGGGGACGGCGGGGTGCGGGACCCTGTGCTCTTCTCCGGGCGTGCTCCTGGGTGGGAATTGGCTTCCAGCGCGGTTCAGCCGAGAACCTCGCCTCCAGGAATCAGTCGCGGCCTCCTGCTCCCCAGGAGCAGGCAGGATTTCGTTTATATTTGGTTTATTTTTCGACCGCATATAGGTGTCAGGCACTAGATTTATGATTTCAGGGCTTTTTTTTTTTCATACACCAGATATGCTCAAAACCATCCCAACTTTCCGCACGCCGCCGTCCAATTCCAACAGGAAAGTACGGTCCCCTCCTGCCGGCTGTGGGAGTGGAAGAGAGACGGAGACGGAGCGCAGGGCGATGGGAGAGGGGCTGCGAGCGGCTGAGGTCCCTCCCGTCCCCTGCCCGTGCCGGGTGTCACGGTCGCCCCGGGGACGGGCTAGGGCGTCCTGGAGGTGCGAGGCGGGAGGAAGAGTCGCTGAGGGTTCGAAGTCTCTGCCACCGCCCCCCCGCTACGAAGTGATGAGATACAACAGTGTTGCCGCGATATTTACAGAATAATAATAAATAAAATAATAATAATCAATCTGGAGCGACTGAAATCGAGTCCGCCGGGTCTGTTAGTAATTTAGCAGAATGGGATTTTCCTTTCTCTCGCATGCCAGTTGATGCTCTTTTCCAAATTTCCACAGCGGGGGAAGCCTGCGATTTTTACATAATGATTCCAGCATGCGAGTCTGCCTCGCTTTTTCTTTTTTTTTTTTTTTACTTTTTTTTTCTCCTCCCCTCTCCTCCCGATGGATGCGGAGCGCTGCCCCCCTCCCCCGCGCCTCCCCCCCTTTCCCTCCGCGCCCACCAGG
>WAAB01026173.1:87453-124861 GCA_013389865.1 Piaya cayana | reverse complement strand
CACCGTGGGGGGGGGGGAGGAGGGCACAGGGAGGGCGGGGGGGTGGGGGGGAGGCGGGCGGCGGTGTCCCCCGGTGTCCCCCGCGCCGAGCTTTTGCCGGCGGCCGCTCGCCAATAGGTGTTTCCTTCGCCTCTCGCGCGCCGCCCCCCCCGGTGCCGTTTCCGATGCCGGCCCGGCGCTGCATCTCTCCCCGCCGCCGGGCAAGGGCTCGAGGTTTCCCTGCGCGGAACCGGGCTCGATTTCGGAGAGGGCGCGGAATAACTGTCCTCGCAGTCGTCTCTCGCTCTCGGGAAACTGAGGCAGCGTACCGAAGGCGCGGGTGCAGCTCCCAGCGCCCCGGGACCTGCGTTCCCGGCCGTGCGGGGCTCCCCGGCGCTTGCCCCGCCGCCCCGGCTCTCTGTTGTGACTTCTTGCTGTGCCGCTGGAAACGCCAAGTTTCTAGGGAGAAAGACCGTGGGCTTTGCGGGCGGCTGTGCGGCCGGGCACCTGCCAGGGGCAGCGTTTGGCCAAGGCCTGGACCGGCTTCATCCTCTCCTTGTGCTAGTCGGGACGTTGTCCCCTCCCACCCCGAGCATCTGCCCGCTGGAGAAACCTCTGCACCTCGCTCATCCCGGGCAGCGCCGCCTCGGCCCAGAGCGGGGACCCGCAGGTGGTACCGGTCATCGCCTCCCGCCGCGGCAACCTCTGTCCCGGGTCCCCCTGGGATCCCAACTTTCCTTCTGACCTAGTAGTGCCGCCGCTTTGCTGCTGGGGCTAAAAATGGCTTTCCGAGCTCGATCGGGGCACGCCAAGTCCGTACATCGAGGAAGAAGAGAGGTGTGAAGAAGTGGGAGTTTATTCCGCAGCGTGGGACAGCGGGGCTCTCTGCCCCAGATTTGTCCCCGGAAAGCCGGATGGGTGCTCGGGACCCACCTTTTTAACATAGTTGTTTTCACTTCAGGGTTCGCTTCATTTGGCAGGATCCTGCCGATGCGAAAGCTACGAGCGCGACTGGGACTGCGGCTCCGCCTTTGAAGCGTGCGAGCGCTTGTTTCGATTAATGTTAACTACGGTTTGTTTAATTGCATTGGTTCACTTGCTTTTCGCACGCTCGGACCTCCGAGTGCTGCGCGCAATTGCGAGGGCAATGGATGCGGTAACTTGTCAGAATTATACCCGGAGGCAGCTGACACAAAAAGCGCACTGGAGTCTCTTGTCAAAAAGAAAGAAACATACCTCCCTTCTTTATTTCTGTGGCATTTCTGATGCCCGTGTTAAAACGTTGCCAGCCCTTGTCAGTATTTCTCTTCCCTTGTTGTTGTATTTTGTGAGGGATTAAGAAAATGAGGCCAGCCAGAAATTGTGACCCAATGTAGAAAACACGTAGGGAGGGGGCCTGCAAGTCAGGATCGCTGCTTACAAATTAAGGTGCCCTTTGACTGCCAAACTACGACAGTCAAAGAAAATACTCTATTTCTTGCTTGGCCTGGGAAGAAACTCTCGGAAGGTGTGGTGGTAGGACCCCACTTTTTGTTTCTCTGGGTCGCAGTGCGGGGCAGAGTCCTTAGCTTCCGAGAACACCGGAAGGTTATCGCCATGGACAAGTCAAATTCTCCTTCAGGCTGCAGGGCTGAGCAGGAGCAGTCTGTCTCTGGGGCCTTTGTGGGATCTATTGCACCAGGCAAGCTGGGACACCCCAGGGTCGCCACAGGGAGCGGCGGGGGGAGCGGCTGGGGATCCTCGCTGGGGCGCATCGCTCGCCCCTTTCACTCGCCCCACACGAACAACTGTTTTAAACTAGGTTATTAACTGGGGAGACGCTGTTATTCCCTTCCTACCTGTGGCATCACTCTGGTTTTAGCTTTCCGCGGAACACATCCTTCCTCTTTCTCCAAATACTTCATTGACAGGACTGATACTTATGGCGCTGGCGAATCAGGCCGTCCGTAAACAGTTCGGGACAATTCGCCCACCCCGCAGATACCAGATGTGGGAGAGGGGAGGGAGCGAGAGCGGCGGGCGCTGGGAGCTACTCCTCGCCTCCCTTCGGAGCAGCAGACGGGGAGCAGAGGGGCGTCGGGGGGGCGAGCCCGGTGGAACCGAAGGGCCGGGGCTTGGTGGCTGCCCGGCCCGCCCGCCCCGGGCCGGGATGCGGTGTCCGCCGTCGGGAGAGGCTGCGGGACAGCGTGGGATCCTCGTCCCTGCGGCGCGGGCCGTCTCCCGGGCTGGGGCGGCCGCTTCTGCTCTGCTGCGGCATCCCGGGGGGAGCACGGTTCCCCCATCCCGGCCGGGGGGGAACGTCTCCCCATCCTGGGAGAAGCACGGCTCCGACATCTCGAGGTTGGTAACGTCTCCGGCATCCCAAGTGGATCACGGCTCCCGCACCCCGAGGGGTCACGGCTCCGGCGTCCCGGGGAGAGCACGTCGCCCCCATCCCGGGGGAGTGCAGGGCGGCAGTGGCGGGCGAGAGTTCCGCCGCTGCCAAGGCCCCTGCACTCTGGGGTGACTCAGCCCCCGCACTTCGAGGAAGCGGCCGGCAGCGAGGGGCCGAGGGTAGCGCCCCACAGCAGACGCCGACGCCCGCAGGGCAAAGCCTGCGATGCCTCGGGGCTGTCCGGCTGCTCCCGCGAGGGACGGGGCTGCGGCGCGGCCCGCGGGGTGGGGGGAACACCGTGGGCTCCGATGGAAAAAAGTTGTGTTTTCCTGGCACTTCGTAACGGAGATTTCAGCCGTACGCCTGGAAAATGGTATTCCCTGAGTTATAAGAGGATACCATTTCCATAACCGCTTTGAAAAACTATTCCTTTTGACAACCGGCCCGAAGCTCGGGGATCTCGGGAGTCGAGGCGAGCCGAGCTGCGGGGGCGGGGATCTCCTTCGCCTGGCAGAGGCTTTCGAATGGGACGGTATCGTCTGACAGAAGCGCTTTTCTGAGCAGAAATGGAGTCTTATTTTTCCCCGATTTTTAACCCCTGAGGGCGGGAGAGGCGGGCGGGCGGGGGAGTGCCCCGCCGTGCCCCCCGCCACCGGGGACCTCTCCCTCTCTGGCGCACAGCGTTACCAGCCCCGCTTCCATGCGCTTTTTATAGCAGTTGGCACTAGTGGGTGCTGCAACGGAGTCCAATAAATAATGAATAAATGAAAGCGCAGCCTCCCTGGCTCGCAGACGCGGAGCGCTGGGCACTCTCGGTGGAAGCCTTAGCAGCGAAGAGAGAGACAGAGCGGGGAGCTGGCGGGGCAGGCAGAGCGATTCCAGCCTTTCCCCCTCCCCTGACCCCTGGCCCAGGGCGGCGAGAGCCCGGCATCCGCGGCAGTGGGTCCGGGCGGGACCGGGTGAGGTCCACCTGGAGCGACCGTGTCCAGTTCTGGAATCCCCAGCCTAAGAAGGATACAGAACTTCTGGAACGGGTCCAGATGAAGGTCACCAAGATGAGGGTACCTCTGCTATGAGGACAGGCTGGGAGAGCTGGGGTTGTTCAGCCTGGAGTAGAGGGACACCAGGGACATCTTAGAGCAACCTCCAGTATCTGAAGGGGTTCCAAGAAAGGTGGGGAGGGACTTTTTACAAGGCCATGGAGTGACAGGACAAGGAGGGATGGCTTTAAATCGGAAAGGGGAAGATTTGGAAGAAACTCTTCACGATGAGGGTGTTGAGGCGCTGGCAGAGGTTGCCTGGAAGAGTTGTGGATGCCCTATATCTGGAGGTGTCCAAGGCCAGGCTGGATGAGGCTTTGAGCAGCCTAGTCTGGTGAGAGGCGTCCCTGCCCATGACAGGGGGGCTGGAACTGAAAGATCTTTAAGGTCCCTTCAAACCGAAACTATTCTCCGACTCTGTGAAGTCCCGCTGTCCCCGGGCAGCCCTGGGGGCGTGGGGAGGGGGCGGGCACCACGGTTGTTCGCATAGACCCGGAAACATCACGAGCGGCGGAGAAGGCGGATCAGAGGCGGTGGCGGCAGCTAGAGGGGCCGCCCGTCGGGGCCGGGCTCACGTTACCCCTTGCCGGGGTCCGGGCGCGGCGAGGCGGCACCGACGGCGCGGGGCGCGGCGGGGAGCCATGACGGGCGTGGAGGCCGAGCAGGAGTTCGATTTCGATTTCCTCTTCGAGTTCAAGCACAGCGATGAGGGCGGAGGTGGGTGGCGGCGGGGGGGAGCTCCCGGGAGGCGGGCGGAGGGATGCTGCGGGGGTCCCGTCGTGCGCGGAGCGGCTCGGCCCGGAGGGGCAGGGCTGCCTGCCCCCCCGCAGGTAGCGGGACGGGGGAGTCGCAGTCCCTCCCGGGGCGGGGTCGAACCGGTCCCGAGCTTCCCGCTGCCGGTGCGGCACCCGCCTGGGGTGGGCAGCCGGTGCGGGGTTTGTGGCGCTCGAGGTTTTTTGAGCTCCTCCCGGCGGCTCCGGCAGCCCGGGCGAACCTCAGGGGCCGCCGGGCGCAACCCCCCTCGTACGGCGCTCGGAGGGGATTGGGATCTGGGGCTCTTCCAAGTCGGGATCTGGGGCTCTTCCACTGCGGAGTTCAGCAGACGTCGCCCCCCGTGAGCCGGAGCGAGCTGCTGGGTTCGGGGTTTAGCTTGAAGGTCATCTGTAAATAAAAAAGAAGAGCCGGAATTTATCACGAGTAATACCGTTCCCAACTCCGGTGTCTCGGTCCGGCTGTGGATCACTTCGATACTTCAGGTGGGAACAAGGCAAACGAGTCTGGAATTGGCACAGAGAGAAAAAGCTGTCGCTTTCTGATATGAGTTTGGCTGCTGTGGGTCGACAGTAGCTGGGTGCCATAAAACGTTCCCATACCAGCAGATGATTGAATGCAGCGTCAGAGTAAGGCTGTCTCTGTGTCTGGGCTTCATCTTTTGCCTCTAAATTCAAGCAAGTTCCCAAATCCTTCTGTGTGTATTGCAGCCTGCCAGGATGCAGATGAAGACAACGTTTCCCAGTCACCCAGCTCTCTGACACATTGTCAGTGTCCAAATAGTTTTTAGGAGTCTCTCAGTTTTTAGAATACTGTAGAGTTTTGCACCAAGCCTTTCAGATGTGTGTCCTAGTAATAAGACACTTGGAAAGTGGAAGGATGTCATCTAATTAACTGTCAAAGTCCTAGTGAGACAAGTACCTAATTCACTTAGGCAATTTTGAAATCATTAATTTAAACCCAGACCTCGACTTGGCTTTATCTTTAGAAATGTAAAACAGCCCCTCACCTCTGCTGAAGCTTCTCTGAGCTGTGGGTCTTCAGCATTCCTAATAAAAGAACATTAATAAAAACTGATGGTGCCCAGGCCCTTGCAGGGTCAGCCTTTTAATGACAGAAAGGAGTAAAACCTTTGCTCTGTGGAATTAAATGGAGAAAAAAAACCGAGTTTTTTATGTTGTCACAAAGTGAAATGTAGTATGTGAAGATGTGCTCACAAATCAATGGATCCGATTTCTTTTCCTGGGTATGCTTAGTGCACATGTGGATTTGTTGGAACAGAACTGTTGCAGAATTGCACTGGCCTATCTGACAATGGGGTTTGGCATCAGCTATTAAAATACACTATTAAAAGTGTCTTGATAGTAAGTGCACTGGTCCTGGGGGCTTCTGTGGATCCTGATCATGAGAACGGCTCCATGCTAAAGTGTTACCTTCCTTTTATCCCTATCAGCACAGTCAAAATGCCCTCTGTAACTGCATTATGTGATGCAGTTTCATGCATCCATCTACTGTCTGTCAAGGCTGTCTAGTTCACCTTGGACTGGAAAACTTTAGCATGTTATGAATGCTGACTATGTATGTGCACTTGATCAATTTTGTAAATATGGTGTGGAGGTGTGGAGAAAAACGTGCTTTTTCAGAAATTGTACCTGGTGGGTTTTAGCTCATGAACCAAAAACTTTTATCCTCTTCCTAGTTCTGGCTTTGAGGCTTTCATATTTCGGTAGGCATACTTTCTACAGGCTGCCTGAAAATTTAAGATACTTATATGTGTTTGGAAGGCTTCAGATCTTGCTTCTTTCAGTTTTGAGTACTATTGTGTGTGTAGTTGTATGAAACCTTACTTTTCTTGGCCCTTTGAAAGTTGGCTTTTACAAGTATCCTTAATAGTTCTGAAAGAGGCTATTCCTTGCCATTTGCATCAGAGGAACTTGTTGCTTGGAGTACTTGAGGCTGTCTTTTCATTAATTTTTTTAAAAGCTGAGCCTTTGTCTTGCCTGTTTGGCCTGGGCTGCAGATTGCCAGCAGACTTCAGTGTTTGAATTTCATCTTAGTAGTGCATTAGATTTCAAGACAACTGCTGGATTCACAGTCCTTTCCATGCAGGTAGTAATTATTCCTGCTATTTTGTTTGTTTACCTATTTATTTTTGATAAAAGATCTAAAAGCATTGATTTTGGAATCAGCAGATGCTGCTGTTGCACCCCATCTGCAGAGCCCATCTGGTGGGTGCTGAGCTGGGGCAGTGCATGGATCCTGTGATCCTCTGCCTGGGGTGTCTGGCTGCATGTTGGGGACAGGGTGAAGGCAGCATCCAGCTGTGTCATGTCATCAGCACCATCCACCTACACATGGGGCCAGGAGGTTGTGGGAAGGCCTGTGAGGTGTTCGTGGAAGAGCCTTATCGGTGTTCCAGTACTGGCAACATCACCTTCCTCTGTTGCTGGAGAAAGAAGTGGAGGTGTTGAAGCTGCTATGAAGGTACTTGTTTAGACCCTTTCTCTGATCTTGTTTCTGAAATGGGGAAGGCCTTACCACTCTTGTACTGCTTTGTTTTGTTTTGGTTTGGTTTTTTTTCCTTGAAGAGTAAGAGGGAAGTGGTGATGTGTGCTGACACTGAGTGGCCATGTGGCAGGGCAGCAACCAAAGGGACTAATTTTGGAAAGAGGTACTCTGGATCCCCAGGCAGATAGGCTCTTCTTATCCCTGTCAAAATAGCACCTCTTTCTCTGTAGTCCCCACCTGCCTTGTTCTTTGAATAGAGAGAGAAGCTGCAGTGTGATTTGAATAATCCAGCTTTATTTGTGGCATGCTGGGGTGTAATTTAATGACCCTTCCTCAGTAAATGGCCAGGCTCTGAAGGCAGATGAGAACATGAGTTCAAAAGTTGTTGGTAATTGTTCCTGATGCTTACCTGACATGACATGCATCAGCTGGAACGTTGTAGAGCTGCTGTGAAACTGTGACAGGACGTTAATTTTTCCTAAGTACCATTTGCCTTGGAGTTGTTGCCAGCAAGAAAGGTGAGCATGGGATCACTGGAGGATGACACCAGAGAGGGCTGAGCTGATAAACGAAAGGAAGAGAATATCCTGCTGCACTGGTGTTACCAGTTTGGAGGAGGCTCGTTTGCATCTGCAGCGTTCTGGGGGAGTGGGTGGCACTGGGAATAACAGCTGCAGTAATTAGCAAAGCTTTTCCACATCTCCCTAAGGAGGGTGAGCAAGGGTTATTGCCAAGGGAGACCGTCTCCCTGTGTTGACTGGCTGCAGTCAGGGTGGATGCAGTTTTCCTGTGTCCTATAGAAAAGTGCCACTGCTGTAACAAAACTCAGGGAAGGCTGATGCGCTGAGAGTGCAGCTTAGGGCTGGAGCTGGATGCATTTCCAACCTACCAAGAGGATCCTGCAGAATAGCATTACCCAGACTCAGATCCAGAGTTCAGCAGCTGTTGTCCTGATAGAAAGGTTTTGCTGTCTTTTACCCATATGGCAAGAGGTACTGGTATTACAGGCTCTGGCCCACATGTTCTGGTGATGCAGAGCCTCCCTATATCAGAAAGCATGGGGTGGATGACTCCTGATCCCACCACTGCTCAGAGCACCAGGGACACGTTGCCTTTAGTTGCGGGCTGCCCATCTCACTGCGCTTTCCCCACTGGTGTCTCCAGGTGGCAAAAAGAAACATGCATGCAGCCCTGGGACAGGAGAGCAAAGCTGAAGGGGTCTCTTGAAGCAGGCCAACAGTGGGGCGAAGCAGGGGTGGTCTCCTGCAGACCAGGTTTGAGGTGCTGGTCCCCATAGTGCAGTAGAGGTAGAGGTACACAAAGGGCAGGTGCTTCCCCTGTTCTGGGTCAGTGATCCCGTTGGTGTGAGTCTGTGATGTGATCTGTCACCTTCCACATCGACTGTGCAACTCTGCTATTGCTGTTATATACCCAGAGCTATTAAATGAGTAGACTGTTGGCCAAGAGCACACTGCTCCCAGTGCATGTTTTTTTGGCTGAATAGTGAGAAATCCATGTTTGTCCTTCACCTGGCCTCTGCCAGTTGAGCTGGAGGATAAGTGGTCCCAGAAACCAGAGCAGGTCAATAGATCCGTCTTGTTCCAAAATCCTAGTTAACTGGAACCAGTTGGAAACTTGCGGTAATGGAAATTTCAGTTGTGTGTAATTTTTTTAACAGAATGCAGTTGGTCATGTTCTTTGCTTTATCTTTGCTTTAGTCTGCCTCCTCTTTTGTTTTCTGTCCTGTATTTTTTGTGTATTCTAACTTTTCAGAGAGGGAATTATGCTCACTTATGTAAAAACACATCTCCTGACCAGCATTGCAGTCTGAATGCTAGAGCAACGTTGTTTGAAGACTTGTCTTTTTGTTCTGAATGTTCACATAAGAAGAGTGTCCTTGAGACAAACTCAGTCTGTGTACATCCCCATCCCAAGACAGCTTGTCTTGTGCTTTTCAGTAAGTGGCATTTTTAAGGGTGCTAGTCTTCAGCTTCATCCTTAGCATGGTGTGCCTGTGGGCTGGGTTGTTAAGAGTGGTGTTCTTTTTGTGCTGTGTCCCTCCACTCCAGCTGGAATGAATATATTTGTGCAGCACTTCATAGAATTCTTTCTTGTTTGTTTGTTTTGCAGAACACTATAATTATACATCTTCAAATGTAAATACTGGCTTGCCCTTAAATGTGGCACATTCCTCATTGTCAGCTCCTTGTCATGGCCTTCAGACATCAAATCCTGTCATTTCAGTTGTTCCATCAACAAACCATCCTTCTGGATATGGAGGACACATAGACAGCGGGGCCTCTGAGTATTACCTGCCACCGAACATCAGGCCTAATGGAGCTCCAGCACTGGAGAGCCCTAGAATTGAGATCACTTCTTACATGGGACTTCATCATAACAACAACCAGTTTTTCCATGATGAGATTGAGGAGGCCATCCCAAATGCCAAGCGATCACCTTCCACTGCCACTTTGAACTTACCAAACATCGAGGCCTACAGAGACCCATCCTGCCTGAGTCCAGCAAGTAGCTTGTCTTCCAGAAGCTGCAACTCTGAAGCATCTTCCTATGAGTCCAACTACTCGTATCCATACACTTCACCCCAGACCTCTCCGTGGCAGTCCCCATGTGTCTCCCCAAAGACCACTGACACAGAGGAGGGCTACCAGCGCAGCATGGTGGCCTGTACTTTGCTCAGTTCTCCAAGGCACTCTCCATCAACATCTCCTAGGACAAGCATCACAGAGGAGAACTGGCTGGGGGCCCGCAACTCCAGACCTCCATCTCCCTGCAACAAGAGAAAGTACAGCCTCAATGGCCGACAGACCTCCTACTCCCCGCACCACTCCCCCACACCCTCTCCACAAAACTCACCACGGTTGAGCATCACGGATGAGACGTGGTTGGGGAATACCAACCAGTACACCAGCTCTGCCATCGTTGCCGCCATCAATGCCCTCACCACTGACAGCACCATAGATATGAATGATGGGATTCCCATCAAGTCAAGGAAGACTGCCATTGACCACACCCCATCCATGACTCTCAAAACTGAACCAACTAGCGAGGACCATGGGACCATATCACCAACTGCCGATTTGTCACCAGAGGACTTCTCCAGCTTTCAGCACATCAGGAAAGGAAACTTCTGTGAGCAGTACCTGTCTGTGCCACCACATCCTTACCAGTGGGCCAAACCAAAGTCTCTGTCCCAAACATCCTACATGAGGTAAGGGAACCTCAACTTCGAGGGCAATCCTATTAATATCTTTGTTGCATGCTTATTTTCACTCCTTCCCCTTCATGTCTCTGCTTGCCACAAAATCTGTCTATCCACTCAGTGTGCTTAGCCTTTTCTTGCAACACTGCCTCCATTGTTAGTGTGGTGCAACCACGAATAAATCCAATTTTTATGTTTAAAGAAGAAAACTTTCTTTGACAGATTATAGTATACTGGTGACATTTGTGTATCACAACAGGATTCTAGGTAGGAAGCACCACAGAACAGTCAGCATTTCAGTAACAATCAGGGCTTTCTCTTTCATTCTCAGTTATGGCCTTTATTTTGAAGTCTTCTGAAGGGTGTTTATGCAGTGGCATAAAGGAAAAGAGTTTGGCTTCCTGAAAGTTTGCATGCTGATCCCAGTCCCTGGTTGTGATGGCCACTCCATTATCTAACCGCTTCTGTCTCTTTGGTTTTGACAGCAAGGCTGTCTTTCTCAAAATGAAAGATGAGGACACGTAGCTGAAATGTTGTAATTAGCAATATCATCCTTGCTCTCAACCTTTCTAGTGTCATTGTTCTCCAGGCAGCACCTCTCTCCCATTTGCTGTCTTCCAAAACTGAGACTGAGCCCTGTGCCCCTTTGTATTACCGTCTGTAATGCTGTGGTCCACTTCCTCATAATTCTCTCTGCGTTGCCTAAGCTCTTTGCAGGACCCTGGCTCAATACAGGGCTGGGAAATGCTGTAGTCCCTTTGGGTCTGGCCAAGCCACCCAGGTGTAAGTGCTCACTGCCTTTTAGAGCTGGGATAGAGGCTTGTAACACTGGGCAAATGTCAGAGCCTTTCCACATTCTTAAAAAAAATCCTTTTGTGTTCTCCCACCAAAGTGCAAAATAGCCTGTGTGCATTAGAGGGTCTGGCCATGGGCTTTTGTGTCAGGGAGCTGCTTTTTCCAAAGACAAGGCAATAACAGCACAGTTCGACCAAGCAGCCTTTTATCTTTCTGTTGCAGTGAGTGGTCTGTAGACACTTCACTGCAGTCCATCAGGAGGCACCCGGCATGCCTGTGTGCTAACACAAACAAGAATGGTGAAGTGTTGTGTATTTAACACTTTTTTCCACTGTTTTGGTTTTGTATAAAGTATATTTCCTGGTTCGCAATATGTTTCCATGTGATCTCATTAACTCATGCTCTAGGGCAGTTGGAAGTTACTGTTGAAATGTGATTTTAAGTTATTTTACCAATCAGATACACTAACTGTGCTTCCTTCCACTGGAAATACCTCTCGTTTCATGTATATGAAAGTGCTGGGCAACTGAGCACAAACGTCAACAGGATCACAGCCTACGCAACAGAAACTATGTTATTTTAAATATTTCCAAAAAAATCAGTTAAGAATTTGTCACAACAAAGCTGGATTTTTTTTCCTGTTATTTTACACATCTGTTCTATTTCAAACACAAGGGCTTCAGGGGTGGGTTTCGACAAACAACTCAGGCTCCAATATCTACCAGGTCCTAATGATTTTGAGATAACCAGATTTTATTACCTCCTCTGTCTCTTCCTGAATATGCAGTACAATTTTCATCAAAAGCCAGCACGCCTTGGGAAATAACTGACGCACTTCCCTGCCTCTCTTGTGTTCCCATCTCTTCGGGGCAGGAGGGAGCAGGCTCAGGCAGACTGTCAACTGGGTGCTGTTTCCTTTCCTAGGGCTTTCCAGTGGGCATCACTCTAAAAGGGAAACCGCTTCTTTTTATTGCTTCTTAAAATGATGATGTTTTTCATTTTTTGTAATTAGAGCTCAATCTGCTTTATGCTTTTCAAGTCCTCGAGGAAAGGAATAATAGGAGTATATAACAAGTGTATAATAATGCCTGCCTTAACAGAAACACAGTCCTTATGTGGCACATGCTTCTCTCAGTTACTTACGAGGACTGTGATGTTGGAGGCTCAGCTCAGTCCTCGGGCTCTGGGCTTATTGGAGCAGGTTTGGGCTTCCACATCCACCTCAAGGGCCATGAACGTGACTTTGTTGCTGCTGATGGGGTGGGAGGGCAGATCCCAACCCTGCAGCTGAGGCTGAAGCTGCCCAGTGTAACTCAGGGTTAGTCTCTCTGTGGCACTTCAGTTGCAGCCCAGGGCCTTGCACCAAATCTTGAGATGTAGAAAATACTTGGAGACCAAACAGAAAGTTTCAGGGGAAGCTTTGGAATGTGTCCTGAGGTGGCAATGGGAATTCTACCTGTTCCAGACCAAAACGGGTTACCTAAGTATACCTATACACCTCAAAAACTACTGGAGGTAAATCATCATGCAGAGAGTCCAGAGATGGTCTTTGTGAAATTCTCCTTTAGCTTTTAACTCAAAGGCCTTTTTTTTGTTTGTTTTAAATGTCAATATTTATGCATTGTGCTGTCTCACAAACAGCTTCTACCTGTATTCCCTCTTTTATTGTTAATGTAGCATATAGTTTAAAAAGAAGCATTCTACCAAGCAGATTTTGTATGAGCAGGTGATGCTTTGTGTTTCTCAGGCCCTTGCTGTCTCAGTTGTGTTTCTTTCTGTGACATTTCTCCATCACTTCTCAGTGCTGCGTACTGCAGAAGCTCTTACGGGCAAAAATGTCAAAGCCAAAATGGTAATGCAGGAGTGCGCTTCTGCCCTCAGGTATGAGAGCAGTGCTAGTGCCTATTTCCAAAACTATAATCCCATTTTATTGCTTTACCTGCTCATTAGAATGTCCCAAATCTTCCTGTATTACAACAAAAAGTGTAGGCACTCACAATTCTTGAGTATCTTACACAGTTTGTATGACTTCCTCTTTAGCTGCTCTATTTGACTGAAGCTGAAATTTCCTACAGACAGTTTCTTGCAAGTTGGAAAGTAATACATTAAAGTTATTTCAAGTGTCATCAGTTTAATAAGAAGTGTGTTGGCCTGTAACACTTGGGTTTTCATTAAATGTAGTGGTTTTTGGGGGGAGGGAATAGAGAAATGGTTGGGTCTGTCAGTGGGGTGTATGGCATGTATAAGGTTTGCCACACCAAAAGGAGCTTCCAGGAATTGAAGCTACTAGTACCAGGTGGGTTATAAAGGCTCTCTACTGTATTTTCTTGTATAGTGTTTTTTTTTTAACCATTGAAAGCCAGATTTTCTTTAGCTGCAGTCTCTTTTTCAGTCTCAAATATATATGTATATCTGTTCTTGATGTCACAGACAGAGTCAAGTAGTTTTACATATGGAGGCTGTAGGTTACACCGAGAGAATGTGTGCCTGGATACCTGTCTCCCAGTTACAAAAGGCTATTTGGCTTTTATCTACATCAATGGACTTTGGTTTTGTAGATTTTTTTTATTCCACTTTTGTGACTGTGATAGTGTTAAACTCAAGCATGCAAAAATTGTTCATTGAAGGCCCAAACCATATGATTTACTTCAAAATTGTCATTTGAAAATGTTGCATATTTTTACCCTCTTTCTTTTCATTTATGGACCTTTCAGATGCTCTAGATGCTTCCTTTTTTTTTTTTAAAATAGGTATTTTGGTCCAGATCATGAGATAGAAGACAGCCTTAGCTGGGAGAAGTTGAGTTTCTCAAGAAATTGGGGTTTTCTGAAGGTGGAAAATGGCACCAGCTATCTTAAGATGAGAAAATCACTGTTGCAGTAGCACTGGATTTGCTGACCTGTGTGTTCATGGCAAACTTGTGTGTTTATGGCAAGCAAGAGGAAGTTCCTTAGACAAAGCAAAGGCATAGCTGTCTGGGCAAGACCCAGTGAAATGTGTGTCAGTGACCATCTCCTGGGACTCATTACTGTTAGTTGAGGGATAGGGGGAGTGAACAGCGAAGAGGCTGCAATGCCTCTAAACTTTTTCTCTCTCCTACATATTCATGCTGGATGGAGACATATGGATGCTTTGACAAATCTGGTATGCAACCACGTAGTGGCGGCTTTTGATTACATTAGGTTGCTATACTGTAAGGATGAGGACTGCTTGGAAGCCTGTCTCAGTAAACTGATTTTTGTTCATTTGTTTGTTTGATTTAATCCTCCCCATGTTTTCTGCTGGCTGGTTTTCAGCTCATTCAAATGCCTCTGTGAGCATCTTATTAATGGCCTTCCTTCACCAGCTCATTTTAGCACCATGTGATTCTAAATTCAGAACAAGCAGAGATGGGATGCCAGCTACTTGTTCCCACAGCAATAGTTTTTTGTTCTTTCTCTAAGCCAACAAATGCAAAATTTCCCAGCTAATCGATCTCTGAATGTGAAATTCCAGGGTTGTGTTAAGTATTATCTGGGAATATGACAATCACTTGGATTTTTAGACTTAAGCATGAGGAATTCCAGTGCACCACATGCACTTCACGCAGGAGCTGCTTGCTCCGCATGCCAGCAAAATACAGCCAAGTCTGGGGTGGGACGCAACATCTGTTTTAACAGCTCACAGACAAATTGCTCAATTGTCAGACAGGAAATTTAAAAAAAAGTGAAAGAGAGAAAAATCCACCCACGCTAACTCATAGGTGAAATATAAAGCAGGTATCTTCTTCTGACCACAGTCAAGTTGATGGACACATAAGCATCCTCATTGTTTTCTTGCCCTTCCAAAAACCACACAAGGATCTTTAACATACATCTGCTTTGATGCGAGACAGGGGCAATAAATAATAAATTGTAACCATATTTATATTTAGTGCACAGTTGGAGCAGGGCAAGCTAACAACCTGGTAAAAGTTTCAGCAGCCCTGTGGTTTCTCTAGTTAATGTTTTTGTTTCTAGAGGAACACTGCGTGTTAAAAAAAAAAGTAGTAGTACAGGGCACCCAGTCTCAGCCACAGTCCTTCTGAGTCACTTACTTTAGTTTGGGTGCTGAAGCACACTTACTATCCTGCTCTTCCAGGCAGTGGCTTATGTTGCTATCTGGGAGAGATGACTCCATGCTGTGATACTTGGACAGTGAGCAGCGTAAGTCCCTGTACAAGACCAACGGGTCTGACACATAGCAGCCTAGTTAAGGACAAACATGTTTGCAAATATCTTTTCAAGTAGCCTTGGGTATCTGGTAGCAGAAAGTGTAATTATAATTTAATTTTCATGTGCACCGCAGTCATGTGACAATGGGAGTTAAACACCTTTGCAGAACTTAGTAGTTTTGTCTTTGTTTCCTCCTGTCTATATTTCAGTGTCCTGTTTAGTATCTTTCTTCTTTTTATTTTTTACTTTTTGTAACTTGATAAATCTTTCTGCTAAAGGCAGAAGTCAGCCAGACTGGATAATCTGTTTTTGATTTGATCATACTGTGTATCTGGTGTATGCAAAACAAATCACTATTCATCTGTTTTGTAATCTGATTTATGTAGGATGGATTTACATTGAGCGAGTTTTCTGCAGCGTAACACCAGGTTTTTTGAAGTTGCCTTGAAACAACTGTCCCCGCTACAGCATTTAGGAGGACTACAGTTAGATTTGTTACGGTGTAGAAAGGAATGGGTCAGGTTTTCAGTTGGTGGAAAATTCAGTCTAAGGGAAATACACCAATGTGTATTTGATAGGAAGACTGCATGAAGACCTTTCATTTCTCTTCTTGACCTCCATGTGATGCTGGCTAGGTGAGGTAGTTTGGGCCTTTCCAAATTGATAGGTTTCCTTGCAGCAACCAGATTTGATGTTACCACTGCACCATTTGCTTGGTGTCTTTTCCTTTTAACTGTGTTTAGTTGCAGGAAATTAAGTGCATGATGAAGATAACCTAACATAGGAAATAGCTCTGACGGCCCCAGCCCATGACATGTTAAATGCATCACTCTGCTTCCTTTATCAGGAGAACTGCCATTAATTGTCAATTTGTAATTGGGCAGGTGTTATTTCAGAGTTTTGATGATAGATTGCAGGCCAACAGCAAACTGTATTTTTATTTTTCAGGTTTTATTTGAGAACATTAATTGTACAACTTAATTATATTGACATTTTCAGGTGCTGATTTGAAAGTGTTTTTTGAAGTTTTTTCCTCTTTGGTGGTGTGTTTTATTGTGTGGCGTTTTTTTGTTTGGTTGGTTTTTTTAAAGAGATGTTATTAGTTATGGAACTGTTACTTACTTACTTACAGGTTTCTTAAGAAAATTCACTTGAGGGCTACAAGCTGCTAGTTCGGGTTGTCTTTTATTAACTGAGTGTTAAAAATACCTAATCTGATAGATGTTGTGTCCTCAGAAAAAGAGGAAAAGATCCATCAAGGTAGAATTCACTTAAAACCAGAAACATCTGTTTAAAAATGTGTGCTGATCATCACCAGGAGAGACAAAACTGTTTTGCCCTGCTCTTTGTCATCTATTATTAGTCAAGTATGGTTTATTCAGATTTTTTCTGAGACTTTTTCAGACTAAAGTATGTGTACCTAACATGCTAGGCATGGAATAGTGAATATGTACAATGACAAATTGACTGTAGGGGTTCTTTTGTCATCTCTTTGCATGACTTTCTAGTAGCTGAAGCGCTCATCCTTGCCTGCAAGGTGGGCATTGGCCATTTTTTGGGGAGAGGCTTATACAGGAGCTCAGAAGATGTAGTGTCCTGCCTCTATTCAAGTATGGGGCTCCTGTGCTTGGGAGCCAGTGGCCTAACACAGGATTTGTCCCCGACAGGGTCTTGCCTTTGCAGAGGGTGCCTTGCTGAGTCCTGCTGGCTGCAGATGGTCATAGAAGCTGGGAGCCCTCATAGAACCGTAGAATTGTTGCAGTTGGAAGAGACCTGTAAGATCATCAAGTTCAACCATCAACATACCACCAATATGCCTATTAAACTATGTCCCAAAATGCCATGTTACGTGTTTTTCTGAACACCTCCAGGGATAGTGACAGAGCCAATATTTTTCTTTTGGATGAGCTCCCATTTTGACAGGGGACAGGACCAGGGGGAATGGCCTCAAGCTCTGCCAGGGGAGATTTAGGCTAGAGATCAGGAGGAAGTTTTTTATGGAAAGGGTCATTGGGCATTGGAATATGCTGCCCAGGGAGGTGGTTGATTCGCATTCCCTGGAGGTGTTTAAGGTACGAGTAGATGAGGTCCTGAGGGACATGGTTTAGTGTTTGATAGGAATGGTTGGACTCGATGATCCGATGGGTCTCTTCCAACCTGGTGATTCTATGATTCTGTGATTCTATGATTTTAGCTGAGCTGGGAGCTGTATAGCTAATTTCTTCTCTCCCCCTCTGTTATTTTTGATGATGCTCTGCATCGTGAGAGCTGGAGAGCAGAGTAGCTGGTTTGAAGCCTATGACTTGCCAGCAAGCCATACTAGGGGAGCAAGGGATGCTCAGGGAGTGAGTGTGGTCCTGGTCCTCACCCAAGACTGAGACGTAGTGGCTCCAGATGATACCTGTAATGTATATAGTGCCTGTCTATGGGTATCCAACTCACATGACCCAAACCGGCAAATTTAGAAGCAATGAAGAAGTATAATGTAGAGACACTTAGCACCACCTGAAGTCCCATCAGTCTATATGCATATGTGCACTAGCAGATAGGAGTTAAATATGCCAATTATGAAGGGCTGGATTTAAAAAAAATAAAGGAAAAAAAAAATCCCTGGTGTGAGTGGTTAAGGTCTCTAACCTGCAGTGAGAGACAGCAAGGATGCTTTGGGAGATGTGAAAGTTGTAGTGCCTGTGGAGATGAAAGCATGCTGGGGATATTAAAACAAAGTATTCAAGCTCCAGCTGAATATTGGCCTGTAATGACACATCCAGTGCAGAAGCTCTTTTGCATCCTTTTCCTCCCAACCCGCTCATTTCAACCATGATTCACACCACTCAGACTCTCTTGCACCAGGGCTATAGCAATGAGGCAGGGAGCTGGTAAATCCTCAGCAGCCAGCCTTCTCATAGGCTGGCATGGGAGCTAATGAGCCCTTCAGTTTCCTCATCTGCAGGTAGCCCTGGCCTGTGGCAATAACAAAAGGGTCGAGGACCATAATTTTCTGCTTGCTAGTTGTCTTCTCCAGGCTGATGGGAGAGATAATAAAGTTTAGTGTAAGAGGACAGAGTAGTATGTTGCAGTTGTGCCGTTTAACTACTTGTAAAGTCTTTTGAAGAACATGTGGGAGAATTTACCAAAGGAGGGAATATACACTAGTCCTAAAATTAGTATTTTCATGATGAAGCTTTTTGCTTCGATTTTAAGATCAATAAATATGTCTCAGGCCTAACACTGTTTCAACAGTTCTTGTTTGTTTCTTTCTCTACTTTTTAACCCCAAAGCATCAACTTGGCATTTCTTACAGCCATATTCTCCTGTTTTTAATTGTTGTTTCACATTTGAAGTGGGTTTCTATGAATGACAATTCCCCACCATCACATACTGTTGGTTCTGCTTGTTTGTTAGATGGTAATGAGCCCTTAATATTTTAGTTAATTGCAGAGTCAATACAGGGCTGGAAGAGTGAGCAAGATTTTTCTTCTAGCTTGTGTATAATTGTTAGTAGGATTTGTAAGCAAGTTCTGTCTTCAGAGCTTGCTCCCATCTAGTGCATGAACCAGAAAGAAACCAGCATTACTTTGAGACTCTCTGATGTGTTTTGTGTTGGGAAGGAAGCTGGGAAATGACTTTTTTTCCTTCTTTCCTCTCCCCAGTAAACTCAGCAAATTTGTTGAAGTCTATTAGATTCATTAAATGCAGAGCTCCTATAGAGCTGGTTTGGCATTCACTTCCACAGGAGAAATCCTCTTCCTTAAATTCCTCTGTGTCTTTCTGCCTACCTTTCTCTTTTTGGTTCAAGAATCAGTATGTGAAGGTACTTGTAAGCTGTGTCCTAATGTTTTTCCATTCTGTTTACAAACAGGGTAGCATTTGGGCCATCAGATATACTGAACCCATAAATCTTCGTAAAATAACCATTACCTTCCAAATTACTTATGTTATGGCATTAACCATATTGATGAAATTTTAAATGTAAGATGGTGAAAGATGACCTCTGAAACATGGTCTCTAAAGTAATAGTACTGGATACTTGTGGTTTGTGATACTGTACTTGATGTTAATTTTTAATACGTTTTCCTTTCCATTATAGCCCATCCCTGCCTGCCCTTGATTGGCAGCTGCCATCAAACTCAGGACCTTATGAACTGCGTATTGAAGTGCAGCCGAAGTCCCACCACCGAGCTCATTATGAGACGGAAGGCAGTAGAGGGGCTGTGAAGGCGTCTGCAGGGGGCCACCCTATTGTGCAGGTACCAAAATATGTAATGAGCAGCACAAGTTGTTTTAATTGTGGTGCTCTATGGTGAGCACCCTTTCTTCTCTAAAACCAGAAAGTGATGGGAGATTTTTCCTGTCCTCAAAGATTACTGTGTGTGAGTGCTCTTCAGAGTGTATTTTAAACTGAATAGATTAAGTCTTTAATAAAAAAATGCAAGAGCATCCACTTGCTCATAGCAGTGTGAACACAGCACAGGCTGATGGCTGCTCTTTGTATGACTTCACATGTGTTCAGCTGGCAAGTAGCGACCGTGGACCTATCTGTGCAGTCAGATTCCAGACATACAGCGTATACGTGACTCAGCTGGGAACATACCTCAGTACTCTTAGTCCTTAACTTGTGGTTGGATTAATCAGAGCTGTGAACGCTTGTCAGAGGGCAGAGCTGTAGCGGTAGAGTGGAAGGATGTAACTGATTTGGATGTTGCAGTGAATACTGAGCAAAGTGAGGCTTTTTGAGTTTCTTCTGTTTAGTTTTTTAAAACCTTCCAGCCACTCTTGAAAACAGGTCTGAATCTAGTTTCATGAATGCTACTGAACACTTCAGTTATAAAGCATTTAATGTAATAATACTGTAAATTGACCCTTTATTTATATGACCAGTCTCATTCTTTTTTGATGACTTTTCTCAGGAGTGCAAAGAATGATACTTACTTGTTTAAAGCAAAACCAGAAAAAGTAATAGGAGAGAGGCAACTGCGCCTGCCCTTATTCAGCTGCTGCTTTCTCATCCAGAAGTTAAAATTTCAGTGCCTTCTGTTGGGGTTGTGACCCACTGTGCAGCATAGCCCAGGTTTTATCACTGTCCAGATGCTATGGGGCCCACAGGTGTCAGGACACTGTGAGAGAGAGGCAGGCGCTGCTGCCATGTTCACACTGCTTGGGTTTATGCCACAGTGCTGCCTGTAGGAGCAGTGGTTTGTCAAAAGGCTGAATGGTGTACAGACTACACATGCAGGGCTCATGTGTGTTTGTTTATCTGTTGCAAAACTGTGTTATCAAACATGTCGTTTAAAGGAACGGTGCAAGTTTGAGATGACATTGGGCAGGGAATTCCGCTACAGAATTTGTGTGCTACTGTGGCAGCTGAAAAAGGAAAGTGATGGGAGTTGTCAGCAGCAAACACAGTTTGCTCTTCAGCTCTGCCAAAACTCATCAGTGACATGGGATTATGAAAGTTATCTATTGAAAGATGAACAGTTTTAGCAGAACATTTGTGAATGATATTAAAGAGGGGTTTTGTGGCAGACACACTTGGTGGCAGTTAATACTTACTCTGTTTGTGGCTTGATGCAAGGAAACATAAATGGGGAGGCATCAATTCACCATGCCCAGCCTGGCATTTAACATTTCCTATGTGCTTTTTTGAATGACTGAGTGTGATGCCAACATTTAATTGGACTAAATGCATCCAGACTTTTCCCTGCCCTGGTGTGTCATGGGTGAGCATGCTACTTCCATACGCAAACAAGGAGAGGAAACTGCAGAAGGGCACGAAGGGAGAGGGGAGGAAGCAGTGAGTCTTAGCCCTGTCGACTGGCTCTACCGGTTTAATAAAGATTAATGTATTTTTCAGTCCCTTTACTACAACATGAATATCCTTTTCTCCAGAATGAATAGAAGAATAAAGCACCTCTCCATGCTGACATTACCATCCCAACCAGAGTTATCTGTTTGAGGAAATACTTAAAAGCTTCTGACTTAGGCTGTATTTGGATGGATGCATGGTACTTCTAAAAAAGAAAGAAAATACCTACAAATACTTTTTATAAGAGAAATAGTGAGTACTATTATAAATAAATAAATACTTAAAACTAAAAGTGCTTATAAATAAATTAAAATAGGAGGAGGATATCTAGGGAATAACTTCTGGTAAATTGGTGACTGACAAAAGCTGTAAAATGCATCTCTGAATCAACATATCTCCAGATGTTGCAGGTGTTTGGATTGGGTTTGATTCATTCCACTACGCTATACAGAAAGGAACCCAAGGTTTAAATTTCACACTCAGATATAAGCTGAAACAGTATCTGAGTGTCTTCAGGTGAGAGATTTTGGGTCAAGCTTTTCCCTCAAATATTTTCTTATATTTTTAATGGTGTTGACTCAGGGAAGCCCATCATAAAACTGCTCTGACCTCTTAAACTACCCTTTTGTGGTTTTGGGGTTTTTTTGCTTTACATGTGCAGCTCTTTCTTATGTTGCTTCTTTGGGAGAGTTTGCTTAAATTCTACTTTTGTCAAAGCTCTTTACCTTCAACCAGAGGAGAATGTGGAAGAGATGTCTTCCTCTCTTGTCTGTGTCAACCCCCCTCTCACTGGTATCCTGCTTCCCAAATCAGAATCAAAAGTTTCCGAGGCAGGCATGCTGGACGAGGAGAAGGATGGTGTAGGAAGGCAGGATTCTCTCATGGGTGTGATATGAATTCCAGGGTTGGAGACCATTTTTTACCTTGGCACTAGCCTCTTCTCCAGGCTGTTGACTTTTCTCTGTAGCTGCAGAGAGCTGCTTATAAAGCTGAAGAGCTCTGCACTGGATCACAGCAGCATGATCAGTGCCTGCCTGTTGTATGAGATTCCTCTCCTCTCCAGACCTGAGCCTGGGAAAGGGCAGGCAGTGCTGAGCATGGTAGGCTGCCATGGGAGTTTATACTCATACACAGAAGGGGTAAGCTTGGCAGGTGGTGGCAGCTGCTAGTGGCTGTGGAGTCTTTCCCAGACATGGTGCTCAGAGGTGCCACTTGCTCCTTATCATCTCTCCATTATCCATGTGGGGCTGCCTTACTGGAGACTCCTGCTCCTGCAGGCTGCCTCCACAGTGTATTTCATGCCAGCAGGATTTCCTATGGATTTCCTCCTGTGGGATGGCTGCACCCTCTCTTCTGCACTTAGGAATGATGCAGTTGTGAGTGCTTTAAATTGCCGCTGAGGACTAATGATCCCAATAACACAATATTCCTCTCTCACTATTTGCCTTTGCCTGTTTGGTTGTTTGGCTGCCGTAGTAGCCCCAAGCTATTGCTGTTCTCAGTTGCTAAACACTTTGAGAGTGGGATGAACTAGCACACCTAGACAGCTAAAAATGCTGCAGAAGACTGGCAAGTAAGTAGTGCTGGGGATTGGTGCTGGTGAGCTCATGGCTGGCATCAGCTTTGGCTTGGAGAAGTATTTTGTGAGGTTTTGTTGCCTTTGGTGATTCCTGACAGGGTGCTTGCCGCTCTGAGTCAGTACAAGGCCAGTGTCCCAGCTATTAGCATCCTTCTGGCACCTCCATGTTTGCAGGGGTTCAAGACTAGGGTGAGGATTTCTCTGAAAGGAGCAAGATGAAGTGAATGGGCACTTTAGGAAACCCACAGATTCAAATAGCTACAGCCGTATTTTAAGCAAGATGAGTTTAATTCAATGGTTTACATCCAGTGTGTCCTAAAAACATTCTCCATTTGGACCTATCTCCCATTCTTCATTTTAAAAGTGGTAGTGAGGAGTTGTGCAAGGTGGGGGTTACATTCCAGTCAGTGGTGGCTCTGTTTCAGCTGCAGGTAAGTATTCTGGCAGATAAAAATTTGAGATCCCCAGGGAGGGATGGTGCTGTATTATAAATACGTGGTCTATAGATACTCTAATTAATAACTCATCTTTGGAGTACGCCAAGCTCTGTCTGAGAAGGAATTTTTACAAGCAGGGTGTGGTGTATCTTTGAGATAAAATCTGAATACTCAAGAATGTTTAATTAAAGTGTATGATTTACTCCCATAGAAGACTGGACTAAAAGGTGAAAAAAAATACTCAAATGCACAGAATAGTCTAGGTAAGCATTTTAAAAAGTCATGATTATTGCTCAGTTTTTTGATGCAACATATGCCAGGAATTTTCTTCAAGATCACTCTTGACAGGAGGTATATAAATCCATTAGAAAAGGGAATAAAAGGAACATAGGGAGTTTCATTTCTTTATCTAAGTAAGCAGTACAAGCCAGAGTTTTTTTTCTTCTTGGAAAAATAAGTCAATATTGAAGATACAGTGAATACTGCCTTCCTTTTCACTGTATCGCTTGGTAGAGGTTGTCTGTGGCTTTTGCACTTCAATACAGAATTTGATCTGAGCCTGTGAATAGATGAATAGTCTGAGCTCTCTCATTTTACAGGCAAAACACAATGATTTGTCTGCTGATTTACATAGTCAAAATGTTGTCTGTGCCAGGAGACTTGCTCACAGTAGTTGGCTTGTGTAATTTCTCAGCAAGATCTCAAGCAGGGACTTCAGTTCTGATTTTGAAAGGCCTTTAGGCATATGTTGGGATTTTTAAATCCCTTTATGACTAACAAGCGTCAAACTCTTCTCTAAAGCAATAACTCTCGGTATTTTTGTATGTCTCCACATCACCATGATTAGGCACCAACATCCCTCTGAGCTATTTGTACACCCTGGTAATGGGTGGAGCATGTTATAATTTGCTTCCCATGGATCAGCTGGTTTTGTTGCTTTTGGATAATGAGCTCAAGTAGTCCAGTTCAAGGTGCTGGCTACTGCAGGTATCTGTTAAGAATCCTTTCATCTTCTGGACCCGAGTTCTATGAATAACTTCTTCAAACCTCTTGGGGAATAGAAGTTTGTTGATCAACTTCAGGGGGCAGTAGTCAATCTCGCTCAGGTTGTGGCTACATGTTTTAATATCACAGTCTCATAGAGCACTTCTCAGGAACTTGGCTTCAGAAATAGTTGATAGCATGAGGTGATAGGGTTGTGCAGTCACACAGAAGGCAAGATGGAAAGAAGAGAAAAACGAGGAGCTAGAGGAAAAGACTGGAAAGAGGTGTTCAGTATCAATGACAAGGAGATGAAGGATGGATAAGGAAGCCAAGAAAAAGGTTCTTCCAGACAGAGTGGGCCAAGTTCTTTGCAGCCGTGTTTCTGGTGCTGCATAACAAGAGTAAACCTATGGTTATTTTTTAAATGTTTAAGTATATGCAAGTGCTTTCCTCGGTGGGGGTCCCCAGTGCTGTGAGTTTGTTTTAAACAACAGGGCTGCCATCATTGCTGAGTGAGTCAAGGGAAATTGAAGGAAAACAGTCCCTGGTGGGTCCAACTCATGGCTGTCTGGCACCTAACCAAGAGGAGGGGATAGGGAAAAAATCGTGTTAGCCTCCTCACCTTTCCCTCCTTGGGTCTGTTAGAGCAGACAAAGGAGCATATTCTTGCTAGTAATCAGTGATTCAGTTTGTCATGCCAGAGTGGACTTCCTCTTTGTGCTGCTCTTAACTTCTTTTTAGAAGACAGCATCATGCTTTCATCCAGATGGAAATATAATCCTTTCTTATGATGAGACATTGGCAAGCACCTGTTAGCCAGGTTGCAATTAATAGCATAAAGCCATGCAACTATGCAACAAATCTGAGAGGAAGCTTACATTTTATAGCCTTGTTTTAGACAGCTGGTACTTCTTAAGAATAAATCTAAGCTGTGTGGCTTTGTCACTTTTTGCATATGTATAGTTAAAGCTAACCTCAAACTAGATAATCAAAACTGAAAAGTAGAATGCTTTGGAAATGTTTTAAGGTTGCTATTGCTTCTGTAAATCCAACAAATGGAAGAAAGTCCATTGAAAGCTTTTTATCATGGCTTTTCATCATTAGAAGATTGTTGTTTAGGAAGGGGGAAGTTTCTCTTTTTTGTTACTTCACATGAAATTGGTCCCACAGGGTAGTTCTGCAAGCACAGCTGTATAGGTAGCTTATGGGTTGCCTGAGAAGGGCACAGACAGGGAGTATTTGTCAAGTGGGTGGCATTCAACAAAGACAGAAACAGAAAACCTAATATAATCAGCAATTGAATAGGTGAATTCTTTGCAGCAGTGCGCTACGAAAATGTCTGCACAATCCGCAGCAGCCTTGCTAAGGTGTTCATGATGCTGCTAGCTAAGTTGCTGCAAATGTGCTTATGGAGCTAAACATTCCCAGTTCCTTCATTTGTATTCTCTGTTGAGATGTGCTAGAGCTCAGGATCCTGTAGTGTGATCTGTTCTCATGCTTATTGTTACAAAAAGTATTAGAAAGAAATTGTTCTGCTTAAGTGATGCAGGAAATGAAAAACCACAGCCAGGGAGATTCCTGAGGTTTTTAACATTCTTGAAAGCTTCAAAAATGATGATAATGTAACACCAAAACCTGGCAATTGCTTGTTGCATACTCTACTAGATCTTCATCTTTTGGGAATGTTATTTGAATGCCTGAGCTATTCTTGTTAAAAAAATAGACCTTGCATCTCTGTGGTGATTGCTCTGTCACAGTGACAGTTGTTAGTGGTGTTTTTTTTCTCAGTAAATTTGTGGTAGAGGCACCCTTCCATTGCAAATGGAAGTGGCAACACATAGAAGTGATGAGAGTCACAAAATCAGAAGGCCATGGTTCTGCAGGCTTCTCTGAACTTCACCAGCTCTTCTGTCCTCCCAGAACCTAAGAAGGAGCTGCAGACTCTTCTGGTTAGCCAAAAGGGGCTTCCAGTAGTGCTATGAAAGGGCAGTCAGTTTTCTAAAGAAAGATACAACATGAGTAGACCTTTTGCTTGCCTGAAATTACCAGACATTAAAAAAAAACCCCAACAAGCCATACCACATTCTAAGCAGTATAGAGGCACTCCTGAAGTCA
Source organism: Piaya cayana (assembly GCA_013389865.1). NCBI lineage: Eukaryota > Metazoa > Chordata > Aves > Cuculiformes > Coccyzidae > Piaya > Piaya cayana. The sequence continues at coordinate 99,060 of WAAB01026173.1, read as the reverse complement.
GCATAGCCTGCTTAATTCAAACACATTCTCGGGAGTTTTCTCACTTAGTCAATTCAGCTGCTTTTAAGAAAATAAGGCTATGACTTGAGAAGTGGGTTTAAAGATGGCTTTACAGGGAGGTTCAGGCAATACATGAGACTGTGGTCTGGGTGTAAGCTGTGGCTGTTACTTGACTTAGTTTTGGTTGTCGTTGAGAAGATCTATGCCAAAGTTACCAATCAGCAAATCTGCTCCAGACTTGTCAGATTATTACATGTTGACATGCACCCAAGAGCTGAAATGAAACACAGTTGAAATTAAAATGCAGCTTTACCAAAAGCCAGATGCTTCATTATGAGCTGTGCTAACTTACCTGCCAAATACTGCTAGCCTGCATGAGGCAGGTGATTAATTTTTTACAAGTCTGCTTTGGCAACTAGACATCTGTCATCTATTCCTAAAAGTAAAATCTCACAGCAGGTGATTTTTTTTTCTTATTTTCTTCTTGGTACTCCATATTACATAAAACATATATTGTGTGCATTCTGTATGAAGATATACTAGAAGCCAGTCTGTATTTCAGATCATTTTCCTACCAATGTAACTCCATTAGATTCTGCTTTTATACTTTCTAGTCTTTACATGGAAGAAGAGTAAGAAGTCACATCTGTAACATACCTTATAATATGGATTGTCAGTATATGTAGTTATAATATAGATTTTCTATTTTAATCAGTCATTGTTCCAAGTAACAGACTGAATCAGTGGTGTCAAATTACTTAGTTGCTCTCTCAAAGTACATTACAGCTTTCATTATAAGCAAGGGCTTATCGTTTCTTTCCTTGGGAGGAACAGATCAAGATCATCTTTGATACACGCTGTGAAAGGGAGATGATCCATTAAAGCATCTGCTATATACATCCACATAAGTAAATTAAGTTGCATGCTGTAAGTACCGCAAAATCAGATAAACTTTCTCCTCCCTCCACATGTTTCAGAAATAATTTAGCAGGAGTTGCATATTTTCACTGAAATAGTTAAAACATGCTGGTGATCAATTTACTTCCACATGGTAAAAATAATACAGGTTGCAGACAGATTGGTAATACAGTTTTTAAACACCTGTTTTTAATGTTTCAGTAACCAATAAAGTAGAGACACTTCTGCTCATGGCTTGCATGCAGACATAATGTACACTGGGATTTAAAAGTCTACTGCATGGGTTTCAGACGTAACCCTGTTCAAAGCAGTAAATATTTTCAGGAACAGTGTGGGTAGGTTTTTGGGAGTTACATGGATTTCAGTTACAGACACCAAAGTCACCCTCAAATGAGTTTTGCTTTTCAAGACACTGATAATGTAGTGTTACTGCCAAATGGGAATCCTGGCAAAAACCATAATCCTCACCAGAAAAGGAGCCCCTCCTCTGCCACTTGGAATTCTGCTCATGTAAAAGTATTGCTGGTCCAGTCCTATGTAATGTACAGGAAAAAATGTAAAAGAGGTTGAGCAAAGTGATCTTTCTATTACAATGCAACAGAACATTTTAGTACATCCTTAAATTTTCATGAAGTGGGATTAGATGTTGAACATGTGCTTAGGTTTTCTACCAAGCAAGCATACATTGATGAACTGTCAATTAATATGTCATTTACTATCACACAGGTTACTCTACAAAATCTGGATTATGACACTTTCACTGCCTTGCATGGGTATTACAAGTGATTGGGTGTCACATCTGAGCATGTGGGGCTGCCAGCTGCTGGAAAATAGCATGAAGAGGGAAGAAGGTTGCAGGATCTGCACTCTGTTCTCGCAGACCTCTTTGCTGCTTTTCAGGAGATAAATTAACTCTTAGAAGTCTGATGCACTTTGTGCATCACTTTCAGGTTCTCAGTGGATTGCTGCTTCCTTCTGACTGTTTCCAAGTGAATACTATTAACTGCAACCTCCTTTTTTTCTGCCTTCAACTCCTTTGATTTTGGAATCCTTTAAGGTGGTGGTCACAATCTTCTCTTTGTTCGGCCACCATTGTGCCTGCCCACATCTGATGTATGTAGTACCTGTGTCTCTGAAGCCTTTACTGGATGTCTTGATAGCAAGTCAGGCATAATGATGCTAGAACCAAGCTTCCCATCACCATGCAAAATCTTCCCTTTATTTTCCTTTGTCTTTGTACAAACTGTACCTTTATTCATGTTGTTGGTCTTCTATATTTAGCCTATTTCTGTCCCTGTACCTGCATCAAAATAGCAGTAGTAATGTATTATGTGTGTTCTGCACAGGACATAGATGCCCATATTTGCTGTACTTAATAAGCTGCACATTTCCATCCCCTTGTCTCTGCTGGTGAAAGGATGGTCGCCAGCATTTGGTAAGCTTGCAGCATATCGTGGTTGTGCATATGACCTGGATAAGGGAACAGAGCATTCCCTCAGCAAGTTTGTTGATGACACAAAACTGGGAGGAGTGGCTGATGCACCGGAAGGCTGTGATGACATTCGGCAAGATCTGGATACACTGGAAAGTTGGGCAGAGGAATCTAATGAAGTTCAAAAAAGGCAAATGTAGGGTTCTACACCTCAGGAGAAATAACCTTCTGCACCAGGACACGTGAGGGGTTGACTAGCTGGAAAGCAGCTCTGTGGAGAAGGACCTGGGAATCCTAGTAGGTATCAACCGTGAGCCAGCAATGTGCCCTCTTGGCCAAGAAAGACAGTGCATTCTGGGGTGCATTAAGAAGAATGTGGCCAGCAGGTTGAGGGAGGTTATCCTCCACCTCTACTTTGCCCTAGTGAGGCCACATGTGTAGTCCCGTGTCCAGTTCTGGGCTCTCCGGTTCAAGAAAAATAAGGAACTACTGGAGAGAGTCTAGCAGAGGGCCATGAAGATGATTAGAGGACTGGAGCATCTCTTATGAAGAGAGACTGAATGAACTCAGTCTCTTTAGCCTGGAGAGGACTGAGAGGGGATCTTATCAATGCTTATGAATATCTAAGGGGTGGGTGTCAGGAGGATGGGGCCAGACACTTCTCAGAAGTGCCCAGTGATAGGACAAGGAGCAGCCGGTACAAACTGGATCACAAGAAGTTCCACTTTAACATGAGGAAAAACTTTACTGTGAGAGTGACAGAGCACTGGAACAGGCTGTGGAGTGTCCTCTGGAGATATTAAAAGCCTGCTGTAGATGAACCTGCTTTAGCAGGGAGGTTGTACATCCCCAGAGGTCCCTTACAACCCCTGCATTCTGTGATTCTGTGAAATAGATAAATAGTTAGAAGGGAGTGAGTCGGAAGAGAGATCATGCTTTGTTTCTGGAGGGCTGCTCATAGCTATGCTGTTTGTGAAGACCGGGTACAGCTCAGGCACAAAGAGTTAGTGATGATTTTTTATCCCCATTTTAGCATCTTCACCTGAGGCTACTGCTTGGGTTAGCACTGCAAGGAGAAAGACCTGAGTCCATGATGGTTGTGGCATTCAGGATTAAGAAGCTCAAACATGGCTTGCACAGTGTTGCTTGTGCTTGCCTTGGGACCAGGACTCAAAGCACCATGACTTTCTTATGTGTGTACACAGGGATGTAATGCTTTGCTTATGAGCATGGGGTGGAGAAGGGATGTGAGTGCCTGTTTTGGATGAGACTGACCATTGCTAAAGTGTGCACAGGCTTCTGGGGCAGCACGTACCAGTGGGGTGCTGGATGTGGCCATGGGTTGCCAGAGCAGGTGCTGTGTGGATGCTGAGGTCCCATCGCCATCCAACCTGCCCCCAGATCTTGGTCTACATGTTGTTATGATTGCTATGGAAATAATGTCAATATATTTTGTAGATCTGAGATGCTGTGTCTTGCATTGTTTGACTGGAAAGCCACCTGACTGATTTTGGAGGGTGGCTGTACATGCACAGACAGCTGTTTTTTTTCATGGTGGAAAGTAGGAGATTCACAACATGGTTTTAATTAGAGTTGTGCATTTAGTCTTTCACTGCAGTGTGTTCTTTAGTTGAAAGATAATTTAATTTTTTTTGTTTTGGAAGATTTTCTTGCTTGTCTGTGTGGACTCTATGTATTGTGTCTCATTGTGCTTTGCACATAGCTTTGATTGTAAGGAAAGTCAAACCCTGAAACTTCCCTGGGCGGTATTATTTTCCACCTGCTGTGGCTTTTAATACAGTCTCACTGCTGTAAGTGTACCAAGTGCCTGTGTTTTAGGAGAAAAACACCATAGAAAATTGTCAATGCATGCAGTGCTAGATTCACCCACAAAACTCTCATTGACTCAAAGAGGAATAACACGTCCGAAAGTTGTGAAGTGCTAAAGAAGTGTAACGGCTATGGGTTGGGTTGGTTTTTTGTCTTGGAGAGGTTCACAGAGGATCACATTTGTTGAAAAAAAGGCAACCCCCCAAAAAATCCTGCCACATTTTACAGAACTTTCTGTTAAGATCTTGTAACACCTCTTGTGCCCATGGAGAGTATTTGTCTATCTGAAACACAATACAGGATGGAGCAGTTGTGCTTATATGTATAATAATATTTAGATTAGTGCCTGTCCTCTGAGAATGAAGAAAAGCTTTACATATCTACATTAATATGCAAATTTCTGCCCATATGTGCAAGAATTCTTAAAATGGCTTGGAATGTGCAGTTTTAATGCATCAATAATCCTTAATAATCCTCCAGTAATTTTCCAAATGTCTTTCAAATTAATTTTCAACCACTTCTCATGCAGTTGTTGTTTTCATTATGTGTATCTTATGCATTGTAGCTCTTATTCCACAATAATGTAATATTACTCAGTATAGACTCAAATATCATTACTGAATAGAGGTTATAGACTATTATTGACTACAAAATGGCACACAGTTATAATAGAATTTTATACAAACTCTTCCCATAGCTAGAAACATGAGCTGCCAGGGAGAGATTTAGACCACAACTTGCAGGCACATGTGTTAACGTCTAGGTGCACAAGTAGTCTCAAGCACATGTCCTGAACACATCAAAGCCTCATTTTTTTATCCTTCCTGGTTTTGAGGAAAACCTTAAAATGTGTGAACTGACATAGCCCCAGTGCTGGCTGCAAGAGCCATCACTGAAGTGGAGGCAGGTTGGAGGGGTTTCACAAAGAGACAGATGGTGCAGTGGCAGTGCTGGCACTGGGCTGTGGCTCTGCAGTTTTGCTAGCATAAATGAAGCCCCTGAAACTCACAAATTGATTTTACATGAGTAGTTGCCCTAATCTCAAGGTAGTGTTAACCTAGAAGCCTAGCTGTAATAGATGTTTTTAGGAAATTTGACTGATGAGTAGATGCATTCTTCTGTTACTCCACTCTTGGGTAAAGTAATGTAAATAAAATAAAACAAAGAAAAATGTGATAAAATTTGGCCTCTAGCCTTTCCTATCTCCAGTTATTTGTGAATGCTCTTTTCCTTTCTTGTATTAGAAAGGTATGTAACACACATTTGAATTTAATATAAGAAATTAACATTATCAGGAATAGTGCTTGGGATTGTATTTTTGTTACGATTTTAACATACGTTCTAATTTTGAAACAGCAGCAACAGCAAGGCCATCCAAAATCTACCTGCCTCTGCTCCAGAATTTCCCATGTGCTCAGAGGTCAAGAGTGCTACTGGGACTGTGTGGGGGTTGCTGCAGCCTTTGTGTGTGAATGAGTTGCTCTTTGCAGCACCTCTCCTCTGAGGAAGGGAAGAGTCGTTAGTCCCATCTCAGGCATGTGGAAGCCAATCAGGAGGGAGGCTGCAGGTGAAGCTGGTTAAGTGTCTTCCCTCCCAGTCGTGATTGCCGCTGCTGCTGTGCGTTGTATCTGACTCTAGGTCCAGGGTACCTCAGGTCCCCAAAATCTGAGTGGAGGAGCTGGAGTGCTAAACTGAGGTGGAGCTGATTTTAACCTTTCCCAAAGGGCTGCAGCGTTCAAGCTGATGGTCTTGTACCCCTGCTGTGAAAAGCTGCAGGCATCTGCCTGAAACACATGATGGTGAAGTGCAAGCATTGTGTCTGTAGTGGACTCTGCTGCTCTTGGGCTCTTTTCACAGAATCTCTGCTCTGTATCTCTGGGCAAAGTGTAGTGTGCCTTTCTTGTAGCACTGCCCTGGGTCTGTGGCACACTTGTGCTTTGAACTCCATCCTTGACCTGTTGCAGTGGTACCTCTATGTCTTGGGTTTATTTGGCTAACTGTAGATGTCTGCAGCTGAGCTTATTGCCTTAGCTTCCCCCTGTAATCAGTCCACACTGGTGTGGACGTCTGAAGCAACTCAGGTAAGTCACACTGTCAGAATGCATGTCTCATTTTGCTGGCTGTGAAGGCAGACAAGCTGACAACTGTGTTGGGTGGTGTGGATCCATTGACTTTTCCCTGTTTCTTTTTGTTTTGATGTGTTGTTGTTTACTTACATGTTACCGAGCACAGCAGGCTTTAAGATTTTACCAGTTCACCAGGACCAAGGGTCACTTCGTGGATTAGATACACTAGTAAGGCCTGAGCGTGATGGGGAGCAGTGGTGCCTTTCAAGACTTTGGCATTCCTATATCTGATTTGGGTCTTGGCCCATGCCAGAGCCTTATGGTTGAATACATTGATAATAGTGCTGTCTTGATTTGGATGTAAAAACACATGTCCTGATCACCAGTAGTCATCATACAACTCTGCATAGGAGAAATTGTTACCTTCAGCGTCCTCCTCAAATCCCAAACAAGCACTGATGTCCTGCTACACCCACTGCAGCTACATGTTATCCATATGCAGCAGCAGATAAGATACTCTGTAAAGCTTTTCTTGGAGAGTTCTGGTTTAATGGTTGTAACAATTTTTTTTGGCCACCTTACTAACCTTAAAAGGGGTTGTGGTATTAGCTGGTCAGTATTTGGATGAAATTCTAGTGCAACAGCTGTGGCTAAATATTGTTACTTAATGTGACAATATTTAGAACGATCATAGATGAACAATCTGTGTACATTGAGAAAGCTTATTCAAGAGTTTTTCATGCTTATCTCATTTACTTGCTGTTCGAGATCACAGGCTTTGCAGTTCATTTTAGCCCTGTGGCCTGTTGGACAGAGCTGCTGATATTATTCTTGTTGGTCAGAGTCTGTGCTCTTGCATCCTTTTTTTTTTCGGTAAAACAAGTGATGTCAACCAACTGCATCACTGTTGCTCTCAAGTACTTCCCAGTCTGGAATCCAATCTCTCTGTATTTTTCATTTTAATCAGACTGTCTTGGAGGTCAAAGCATTGAAGGCAACCTATAAGATAAACCTGACCTATTTTTATTGCTGCATTAAGATGCTTTCCATGGAAGGCATGCTGTCAGATAAAACCGCAGGGTAATCGGAGATGCAGGATCAAAGGTGGCTTGTGGAAGGAGAGTAGAACCAGAAGTTTGTAGGGACCTGGCAAAACACACTGCCCTTTTCTGCTCTGAGACAGGAGTCACAAACTGTGTTTATGTGAATTGTTTGCATGTGATGACCACACTTTTGGGGCTTGAAACAACAGAAGCAGAACCTGTCTTGAGGAACATACACATGCAGACAGCACTTTCCTGACTCCAAAGAGCAAGGGAGTTGCATTAACCTACTTTATTCCCCGAGGAATGCAGGTGTAAATTGCACAAGGTTTGGAATCAGAGGGCTGGGAAGTGCTGTATTTTCCATAGGGAGAAAACGGCTATGCAGCCACATGGAACAGTTGTTGGCTTTTATTTTATAAGAGGGCTGAAGCATAAATTGATAGAACATGGAGCAGGCTGGAAATATGTAAAAACTTTTTATGAAAATTTCACCGCTCCAGTCAAGTCATGTATCTGTGATGAAGTAAAAACACTGTCAGAGCAGGAGATGGGAACTCAGTCACCCTTGTTGCTCCTTCAGCTGCAAAGCCATCCTTGCTCTGTGTTATTGTAAAATGCCTTGAAAAGCTTTCTGGTTTTAAATTCATTTCTACATTAAAAAAAAAAGTGAACAGAGATACTGTGAAAGTTGGAAGGCGTCAGTATTCATGTGATTTGCAGAAGTGAGGTTTATTTCAGACCTTCAGACAGCCTCTCTTCCTCCTCATGACTTTCTCCAAACACAGAAAGCAGTCAGGGCTCGACTCATGGATTGTCTGATTATATGTAAGTCCCACTTGGGACATACAGCTACATAAGCATGCTAGTGCACTATATTCTTTGTCTGCCTCTATCACTGGGTTTTCAGTTCCTGCTTTGTGCTGTAGCCTTTGACTCTGATGGCTAATTAAATATCAAGATGTCTTACATAAGATTTTTTCCTGTTTTTAAAGTAGTTATTGTCAAATCATAGAAATTAAGAATTGGAAGTGTATTTATAGCAATTTTCATGGCAACAGACCAGAAAGTCCAACATTCATTATATGAATAAGGCTCAATATTTATAACTCTCCAAATATTTACAGAGATAGAGCCTTTAAACATAGCCCCAGCTTTCTATCTTCAGTAGCCATTTAAATAAATGTCATTTGGATAGAAGTTAAATTTTAGGGGGAAAGAAACCATTTCTGGTTTAATACTAACTCACTGTTGTCTATGAAACACAGAAGTATTTTGCATGAAAACTGTGTTACCTCTGTCCCATGTGAGCCAGTGTTCATCTGGATTTGCAGGAAAGCACTTCAAAATCATTGACCCTTAAGCAGAGGATAACCCTGGGGGTAGTTGGGCACTGTGTTACCCTTGAATTTGCAGGGATGGGAATTCGTAGTCGTGCAGTTACTGCAGCACCAGTAACCCACTGAGTGATAACACTACGCCACTTGACACACACACAAGGATCCTGGGCCTGCCTGTGCTCACCCACAAATGGGAGCTTGCTGGATGTGAACTATGCGTCAGCGGTATAATGGAAGGCAGGTTCACAAGTTTGAGCTTGCCTGGGGTACCTGCCTAACAATATGTAATAAATTTATGTTGTAGTGTTCCTGTAATTTATTGATTTTTTTTTTAACTCTTATGTGGCCATGGGTATGACTGTACAAACTGAAAGCTGTTTTGGATGTCGAGGGCAAATATTCAGGTGGAAACTGAGTGGATTGATGGGTTGGGTAGTTTCAGGGAGGACAGTATTGTGTTGGACTTGGCCCCAGACCCAGATTTTTAATCTGCAGTTTCCAGAGCCCCTGTCTCTGTATTGTCAGCATGCATTTACTTCATTGCAATTTGAAAGCTTCCTGTGCTTCAGCTTCATACTAGGGATCCCATACAAATGCAGACACAGGCTGCTAGGGCAGAGAGCCCCAAAAGGTCACCTCCAGTGGCTGCACAACAAGCTGTCCAGGAGAAAAGTTGTCCTCCCCCATGAGGACCAGCAGCTACCCCACATGGGGAAGAGTAGAGCTATTCACAAAAAGGAAAACATCTTCATTTAAGTGAACTACATGGTATGAGTGCCAACATCCATCACTCCACAGGGGAACAACTCTCCCTGGCCCTGTCCTGCAAGCTTTTGAATGCTCCTATAGCTGTAGTCTTAGAAGTGGGCTGTAGTGTGGGGAGGGCTGTCTACCTCCAGTCTCCTGAAAGTGGGACTAGGGAGCATGATGAGGCAACAAAGGTTAGAGGAAGGACATCTCTTTGGTCTCATGGTAAAAGGTGGCATGACAGCATGAGTGATTTCCTGATGTCCCAGTGAATAAAGTGCCCATGACCTACAAATTCATTCTGTTAGTATCTCCTTTTTTGATAGATATCTCTCTTGTGTTTCATAGTTTTAAGAGAAGTATGACTTGGGTTGGTTTCTAGGTACATGTATTTTTGAGGAGGAAAATCCTTCCAAGAAATAGGGAGCAGTGTCTTGCAACTGTTTAGACAAGGAGATTTCATAGCTATGCTGAGAGCCAGCAGCCACGAAGGCAGTTTATCCCCGGATAGATATTGTAATTAATTGTAAGCCAGTGACTGAGTGTACAGCGTCTCTGTTGCATTAGGATTAATAATTCCTCACAGCATATTTGTAGATGTAAGTTTTATATTCACTGAATCACAGAATCACAGGGTTGGAAGAGACGCATCAGATCATCGAGTCCAATCATTCCCACCAAACACTAAACCATGTCCCTCAGGACCTCATCTACTGTTTAAGTTACGAGTTGACGAGGTCCTGAGGGACATGGTTTAGGGTTTTGTGGGAGTGGTTGGACTCGATGAGCCGGTGGGTCTCTTCCAACCCGGTGATTCTGTGATTCTGTGATACTTGTGACTTAAACACCTCCAGGGAAGGCGAATCAACCACCTCCCTGGGCAGCATATTCCAATGCCCAATGACCCTTTCCGTAAAAAACTTCCTCCTAATCTGTAGCCTAAATCTCCCCTGGCAGAGCTTGAGGCCATTCCCCCTCTCCTGTCCCCTGTCACTTGGGAGAAGAGGCCAGCTCCCTCCTCTCCACAACCTCCCTTGATGTGTACAACTGTTCTTTTGCTGCACTGTTGACTTAAAATCCAAGTGGCAGCACTAGAAAGTGCCACGTAAAACACACTACTGCTTGTTTCCATTCATTCCTCCTGTTCAGCTCTTGCCCTCTGTCCAGACTTATCTCTTTGCAGGAGCAAACCATCTTATTTTTATTTGTGGACCCGCTCTGGCTACATTTGGATCTTAAAACAGAATTTGAATGAATCCAAGGAAAACTAATTTTAGAAAGGAAAAATAAATCTTGAAAGAAGAATAAAAAACTGTAGAAATTCCTGTTACATTTTTATGTGGAGTAATTGAAGGACTAAGGAATAGTAGCATAAATTTTACACTTTTTTTTGGTTAACTGTGTCAGAAGAATTCAGCAGAAGCAATTACAACCAGAGGGTCACCTCAGCTCCTAAGGAGTTGTTTCATTTTCTGTTTTGTTGGGTTGGTTTTATTCTTGTATTGTGAAGTCTGTCTGCTCTGCTGTTTTGAATTAAACACTCCTCTGGTTTTTGCTTGTGCTGTCACCAGACAGGGTATACAGAAGCTTCTCAAGTTTAGGACCTCCATTTTGAGTCCACACTGACAAGCTTTGCACCTCATCTGAAAACTGTCACCCCCTGTTGCATGCCTGGTTGCCAGCAAGGGCAAGAGGTACCCGATCAGAATGATCATAGAATCATAGAATCACCAGGTTGGAAGAGACCCTTCGGATCATTGAGTCCAAACATTCCTATCAAACACTAAACCATGTCCCTCAGGACCTTGTCTACCCGTGCCTTAAACACCTCCAGGGAAGGCGAATCAACCACCTCCCTGGGCAGCCTATTCCAATGCCCAATGACCCTTTCCATGAAAAACTTCCTCCTAATGTCTAGACTAAATCTCCCCTGGCGGAGTTTGAGGACATTCCCTCTTGTCCTGTCCCCTGTCATTTGCGAGAAGAGGCCAGCACCCTCCTCTCTACAACCTCCTTTCAGGTAGTTGTAGAGAGCAATGAGGTCTCCTCTCAGCCTCCTCTTCTCCAGGCTAAACAATCCCAGCTCTCTCAGCCGTACCTCATAAGGCCTGTTCTCGAGCCCCTTCACCAGCCTTGTTGCTCTTCTCTGGACTCGCTCCAGAGCCTCAACATCCTTCTTGTGGTGAGCAGCCCAGAACTAAACACAGTATTCAAGGAGCGGTCTCACCAGT
>WAAB01026173.1:26727-87341 GCA_013389865.1 Piaya cayana | reverse complement strand
GCACTGAGCCCTGGGGAACACCACATGTAACTGGCCTCCAGCTGGATTTAACACCATTTACTACCACTCTCTGGGCCTGGCCATCCAACCAGTTTTCTACCCAGGAGAGTGTGTGCCTGTCCAGTCCAGAGGCTGACAGTTTCTGTAGCAGAATGCTGTGAGATACTGTGTCAAAGGCTTTACTGAAGTCCAGGAAGACCACAACCACAGCCTTTCCGTCATCCAGCAGCCAAGTCACTTTGTCATAGAAGGCGATCAGGTTAGTTTGGCAGGACCTGCCTTTTGTAAACCCATGTTGGCTGGGCCTGATCAACCAGTTCTCTTGCAAGTGCTTCATGATAGCACTCAAGATCACTTGTTCCATGACTTTCCCTGGCACTGAGGTCAGACTGACAGGCCTGTAGTTCCCTGGGTCCTCCCTGCGACCCTTCTTGTAGATGGGCACAACATCAGCCAGCCTGCAGTCCAGAGGAACTTCCCCAGTCTTCCAGGACTGCTGGAAGATGGTGGAAAGGGGTTTGGCCAGTACATCCGCCAGCACATCCGCCAGCTCCCTCAATACCCTAGGGTGAATCCCATCTGGCCCCATAGACTTGTGGGTCTAGTTGGGCAATCAAGGCTCTGACCACCTCCTCTTGGACCATGGGAGCCTCGTTTTGCTCCTCTAGTTCCAGGGTTTGTACACAAAGGGAACAACTTTCTTTACAATGTGCGTCTCTCAGCCCTAGATACAAAGTGGGCTGCAGCAGCCTTCTGGGGCAGAGACCTAAAGCACATGAAAGGCAGGTGGATGGTACATTAGTAGCTGAAACATGTACTTCTGCAGAGCATGATGGTGAAGGTGGAGAGAAGCATCTGGAAAGAGACAGGGATCCTGCAAGACTGCAGCAAGGTGGGTGCTGCAGTGGTTTGTTTGTACCCCATGGATGCTGCGTGTCTGAATCAGTGCTGCCAGGGCTGCCTCTGCCCCTGTGGAGTCCTCCATCTCGTAGCTGGGGAATGCTTGCCCTTGCCTGAACCCTGCTCTGTAGCACAAAGTACAGCTGCTTGCTGGTTCCCTGCCACTGCCCTGGGGCACACAGGACACCCCTGATCTGCAAGAGAGCTGCCCTGCTTCCTGTTCAAGCAGAGAAGTCTGGGGTATCTGGAGTCCTGCTTGGTCAATAAGCTGTATCCCATGGCACTTTGTGTTAAGCCCTTTGGTTTGAGAGGGGCAACTGAGTGGAGAGCCTCTGCAGCCCCCTGCCTTGGGGCAGCTGAGGTGTGTTTTTTCATCAAGGCTCCCCTAGCAATGGAATTCAAAGCCAAGCCAGCATGGAATATATACAGGGGATTTTGTGATGAGGAGAGCAGTCTGTTCATGTCTTTTTTTTTCCTCAGAGGTGTAGGTTGCTGGATCTCTGAGCCTTCAGCAGCAGGTCCCTGGGCATTTTCAGCTGAGGGATGCAGAGGCCGAGCAGTGCCACGACTGCCCAGGCAAAGGTCTGGCAGAATCTCTGCAGGGCACATGAAAGTAGATGCTCAGGTCTCCTGACATCGCCTTCAGTGCCTTCACTTCACATAACGGTCATTGCCTGACTTGCGTGACCAACTTTTCCCTCCCCCATTTAAACTGATGATGAAATAGCTTACGTCTTCTAGTGCTTCTACCTGGCAGCTAAGAGTAAATTAATTTTGTTAAAAACCAGATTGATGACCATATTTTTATGCATGCTGAGTGCTTACAGCTAAAATCAATACCCAAAATGTTTGTGCACTTTCTTTGTAGTTTAAACATTTTGACATTCAATTTGGTTTAAAAAAATCTGAGTACTTGCTGATATTACACTTTAGGCTGTATATTAGGAACATTTTTGAAACATGACAATTTGTTTCATTTTTGTCATTCATCATATGCAGTTACTGTAACAAAAAATAAGACCTACTGCTTGAGAAAGTTAACAATAAAGCTCTTCATTGTGTCTCCAGATCGACCCAAGGTATTCCTTGAACAGTTCTAGAAATGCAACTGGGACATATGGACGTGTAAGGCATTGCTGAGTGTAAGCACTGCAATACCTGCTGGAAGCAACATGACTATCAGAATGCTGGATAAGAAGATGTTGCTATTGTTCTTGCTGTTTTTAGAGGCATAAATAGATGTATTTGCTTCTTGTCTTTATTATGTACAAAATGTACAAAGAACAGGCAAACATTGCTGATATGGATGCTACCTGTGGATTTTTTTGGCACATGATTAAGGATGCAGCCCCTCATATCCTGGAGAGTCTCAAGCACAAGGTGCTGGCTAGCTTAGAGGGTGAATATGAAGTCCATGGTTGTAATCCACAGTTTTTGTTAGTGGGAGCTCTGCCCTGAATGCATTGGGATGGGCTAAGCCCTAAACCAGCCACTGTAGTTGTTTAACATATTTACAGTCAGAGTCTGGAGGAATGCAGTGCTGTAGGGTTTTTGCAGTGTTTTTCCAGAACTCCCAGTAAGTACACCTAAAAGCTGTTATGGAGTGTAGATCCCTTTTTTTTCCCGTGGTGGTGTAAGGGGATGCAAAGGGCGTACCTGGCTGGTGTGTCCCATCAGAACATGGCCATTCATTCAGTGGCGTCCAGGAGCCTCTCCAGGCATAGGGGCTCCTTATTGTGACAGGTAGCTTTCTGAGCATTTCAACACATGCTGCAGTATGCCAAAAGCATAAAACACTTGGAAGGGAGCATGGAGTATTTCAGCTGTGTTTCTTAAAATAAATGTCGTGGCTTAAATAGTAGAATTTTTCTCCATGGGCTTGAGAATAACCACTTATGCTGAAATAGCATTTGAGTTATTGGGCATGATGTTTGCAAAAATTCTTCAAGACTCGTTAACCACAGCAAGATTTGATGAGGTTTTGCTTTTTTTTTTTAATGCTTGTCACCTCACCTCCTTTTACTCATCGTTTTTCAAGCATGTTTGATTCTGATTGACAGATTTCATAGATATGTGCCAGATGCACAGTCGGAATCCAGTCAGGCTGCATATGTTCATGTCTGTGATAAACCTTGGGTTTTCATCTCTGTAGGACTGAATCAAGATAGTACCTTGCAGTTGGATGTTGGCTGCAAGGGGTGAAATGGCTTTTTTTCCCTCATGCTTTGGTGGCCACTGGAGGAAGGAGTCTGGTGTTGTGAGCCACAGTGCCTGCACACACATAAACATTCAGCCCCAAGGCATAGTGTGTGGCGCATCTCAACAGGGAAGGTCTGGGATTTGCGTTGGCACACTGCGCCAAGATGAGCAGCAATCTACTGTTGAGAATCAAGACCTATTCATGGGAGAAGACATTGCAAAAGTAATGACAGAGAGAAATCCCAGGGAAAGTTTAGTGCTGTGGAGCGGTTGCCCAGCCGGTGCAGCCTTTCCCTCGCTCTTGTGTAAGATGATGTAAAGTGGCAAAGATCTTAACTGTCATCGGTCCTGTTTTGGAGTTAATTACCAGTTCCTGCATCACTTTTGAAAGAATTAAAGGAGTGTATAACAGTTCTGCAATTAAGTCTGATTTTGATCTTAGCAGTTTCAAACATATAAATGCAGATATCATTTTTAATAATGTTGCTCAAAAAGGAAAAGATACAAGCAGTGGTCAGTCAGAAGAAGAGAATATGACCTACTTTCATTTCAGAACTATAAACACTGACAACAGAAGTCTGCATACTTAAGTTTTGCCTGCATGTTTCCTTTGTACTACATCAGGCGACAGCTGTATCCTTGCCTTTATTTGGGAAGGGAGAGTGATTCAAGAACATTATGCACCTGATTCTTATTTGCACAGTATGGAGAGAGTACAGCTTTTTCCATTTGGATATATGTGTATTCAAGCAAAGCGTGCGTGGTGGGAAAGCAGCATCCTTTATTACGAATGAATANAGAATCATAGAATAACCAGGTTGGAAGAGACCCACCAGATCATTGAGTTCAACCATAAACCTTTTATCAAAGAGAAACCTTTTATTAAAGAGAAACCTTTGTCACCTGTACTCAGTCGCTGAGTTACTAAGAGAACTTCGGACTATGTTACACAGAGAAAAAGATAAAAATAGGGTGCCTGACGCATGCATCCCATGTTGCATGCCAGGAAACAGAATAATTATACCAGTACAGAATCATACAGTATTCCAGAGCACACGTGGAAAATATGCATGGGTATGAATGCATGAGATCTTTCCTCACCGAGAAAAATACTCAGTCCCCCTTTTCCCCTGTCCCATTTTGCATCTATCTTGTTTGATATTCCCTTTATCTGTTGACAAATCCAATACCTTAGATTTCCACAGCTCTGCCTTCATAGCCACTACTCCTCTCATCGTCTTACTGAGTGATGTGACAGTAATACTGCTCTCCTGTGTTTTTAGGAAACTGCAGAATATTCTTGCTGCACCCAACTAAAGTAAGGAAAATCTTGGCTGTTCTTCAGACATTGCCACGTGCCTAAAACTCCCAAAGCTCATCTCTGTCTGTCACAGAAATAGCATGCTGGGTGCCTAATCTAAAATTAGTCATCCACAGTGTGTGCCCCTTTAAATGTTAATCCTTGCATCATTTTCTTCTATTGCTTCTGTTTGCATACATGTTTATATGACATAATACAAAAGCAAATGGTGTGATGCAATGGGTAAAGGGGAATACATGCTGGAAATAGATGCCGCCGACCACAGAATATGACATAAAACTTACAGTGACATGACTGTAGATTTTGCCTGTTTTGAGGGCAGCAAAATCAACTGTATAGTCAACTATATAGTGATTACATTAGTCTTTCCGGATGTTTTTGACACTTCCCAGCTCTTCAAAACTCGCATTCCCTCACTGCTGTAGCCACTACTTGTCTTCAGGTGCAGAAGCAGCTGGTAGGGAGTAAGTAACTGTGGATAATGTATCCAAAGTAAAGGCCAGCATTGCTGTATGACAGGGCCTTTAAAACAAACAAAATTAATTCAGTTTTAAAATCACAAAACTTAAAAAACAATGCAAAACATGCATATGAGATCTTAGTATTTATTTTCCACCTTGTCAGCACTTCTAGGGGATAGCAGGTGTGTGAAGCTGAGGACTTCGGATGTTTGATCACCTCCTGGTAGGAAACCTACAGGAGGCTCAACAGTAGGTTCCAAAATACAGAAGCGGTTGAGTTCAGATTTAAAGATAAAGCCTGTATCAGCATAACCCATTGCAAGACCAACATATCTGACCCCTTTGCCTGGATTTAGTAAAACACATGGGTACCTTGGTGTGTGAATTTGCTTTTGCTGAATTGAGGTTTGATTTACTCGCTAGTCTATTTTTACCTTTTAAGTGACCTTGTAATTCAATATGTGTTTGTTTTAATTTTACACTCTCCATAAAAAGCACCATCCATGATGAGCTAGAGAAGTGACTGCTGCTAATATATAGAAATTTAACTGGATGGTTTGTCACACTGTCTTACTTTCTCCCCCTGCAAACCTTCCACTTGTGATCAGAAATACTCTGCATTTCCTCCATCACCTTGGCATTGCCACTGACGCTGTAGAGACACTGAGGCAGGATGAAATCAATCTGGGCTGAATCCAAGTGACTCCGCGCATACCCATGGCTGTAGTGAACAGCTAGTGCAGCAGGGATAGGAAGTGGTAAGTAGTATGGTGGCTTCCTCATGACCACCAGCTGTGATAGGAGTCCACTTGTGATTGTCCACTGCAAACTCAACCTACACTTCCACCTATGGGGCTTAAAATCGGAAAGGCCTCTTTTTGCAGCATAGCACTAATATTGGTGTCAAGGGTCATAGGAGGCAGGTGTTTTGTTTGTGGCTGAACTGAGATGTGCTGCCTAGAGCAACCTGCTGAAAGCAATATACACACGTGGCTCTGCTTTTCTCTCTGTGCCCTTTTGCTGATACCACAGATTTTCAAACTGTGGCTGATGTGTTTTCCATTTGACAATGCTGATGTGGAAATCCCCCATATCATATCACAACCCCTTGGCTATGAGCTGACTTTGTGTGGTGTCTCAGCAATGCAGAGACACCTCGTAAAATACTGTAGTGCTGCAAATGAGGCTCATTCTCTGTCCCTGTGTCCTCCAAGCATCCATAGGCTTTAGGTGAGGATAGATAATGGCTACACCAAATCAAACAAATGAAAGTGCTTCTGTTTTCCTCTTAGCACTTCCAACCAAAGCCTGGGACAAAAAGTCAACAGTATGCGTGATCAGTGATAGAAGATGTGTCTAGGCATAATGTCCTTCCTTGCTCATGCAATGATCACTGTGGTACCTGAAACATTGCCATTATGCATTCCTGTTGCCATTCCAGTGTTTGATAGCAATTGGAAGGCTTTGTGCCTATTTGCACTCAGGAGAATTTTGCAGTGCTTGAAGAGCAACAGTGACTTGAGAAGCTCAACAGGAGTCTGCAATGTGTGCTTGCAGCCCAGAAGGCCAACCGTATCTTGGGCTGCATCAAAAGAAGTGTGGCCAGCAGGTTAAGGGAAGTGATTCTCCACCTCTGCTCCTCTCATGTGAGACCTCACCTGGAGTATTATGTCCACTTCTGGAATCCCCAACATAAGAAGGATATGGAACTGTTGGAATGGATCTAGAGGAGGACCACAAAGATGATCAGAGGGCTGGAGCACCTCTGAGAGGACAGGCTGAGAGAGCTGGGGTTGTTCAGCCTGGAGAAGAGAAGGCTCTGGGTAGACCTTAGAGTGACCTTCCAGTTCCTGAAGGGGCTACAAGAAAGCTGGGGAGGGACTTGTTACAAAGGCATGTTGTGATAAGACGAGTGGGAATGGCTTGAAATCGGAGTTGGGAAGATTTAGACTAGACATTAGGAAGAAATTCTTCACAATGAGGGTGATGAGGCACTGGAACAGGTTGCCCAGGGAAGTTGTGGGTGCATTGTCCCTGGAAGTGTTTAAAGCTGGGTTGGATAGGGCTTTGAGCAGCCTGGTCTGGTGTGAGGTGTCCCTGTCCATGGCAGGGTGGCGGAACTGGATGATCTTTAAGGTCTCTTCCAATCCAAACCATTCTATGATCTATGGTTCTGTGGTTTTATGATCTTTGTTCTCAACAATATCCTTGCTGTTAGAAATACTCTGGAGAGAAAGGTCGTTTTATTATGAAGCCACAAATTACTTTTTAAGACCTAAGGAGAATGAAAACAAGCAAAACACAAATATCAACACTTTTTGATATGGGTTTCACCACTTGCTTTTTGGCTTTCTTTGCCTTTGAACTTGGTATGCACCATAAACTAAAAATAGAGCTCATCACCAGATTATGATCAGTGGTCTAATTTTGGTTTATCAGATTTAGTGATGATGCAGTGATAACTCATATCCAAACCTAGATGAACCATTCATAGTGGAAACTAAACCTACAACAAAGTGGGCAGGTTTGCTCTATATCCTGGTTTAGCACGCACCACCACCTCCCCACTCTGGGCCAGGATATTAACCATACTAGGCAACTTCATCCCAATTTCCCCTGCCATAAGAAAGGGAAAAGGGAAACGAGAGAAAGAAGGCTTGCAGGTTGTAAACTAAAATTAAACCAGCTTTAATGAAACAACAATAAAGGGAAGATAATAAGAAAATAATAAAACACATACAAGTATACAAAGCCAATTCAAACTTCCCAGATGACTATTCAATCACCACTGATGCTGTAGGGCAGGTGTGGGGAAGGTCGCAAACTGGATTCAACAGCAGGTGTGAGCTGGACTAAGGAACACATGGATGGGCTCAGGTTTGAATGCAAAGTCCTCCTTGAACATCAGCCATTGAAGAAAAGGGGTGATCCTCATGATCCCTTAGCTTTTATACTAAGTATGAGGTATATAGCATGGATTACTTAGTTAGGTTTGGGTGACCTGTCCTGTCTGCTTTTCCCAGCAAGTGCAACCCTGTTTAGTACCAGTTCTGGGATGGCCTTAATTTACAGAGGAATAAGTGTGAGCCAGGGCCTGTTTTCACACCTATGGAACATTACCTTGGTGATAACTATTAGACTTAAAACTTCGGAGTCAGTCACTGCATCGGTAAATTGCATTGGTAAGCCTCAGGAGCTGAAGTTTTGAAAGAGAGCTGAAAAGTCAGAGTATGTTCTGCTTTAGCCCAAATTAGAACACTCTGTGATGGTGCATCTGTTGGAACAGACCATCTTGCCTGTGCCCCTCTCTCTTATAGCCATTGCATCCTCCCTTCCCTTGGAACATGCCTTTGCAGCTAACCACTACAAGATAGCTATATTTGTGATACTCATTTCCTAGCATCAGGCAGCAGTGTTAAGTGGAGGTTGGAGCTGTCCCAGACAGCTCCACCCATGGTCTCCTTTGCAGCAGCATGAACCCAGAGTAGCTTCTTCAGGAGATGGTGGGGATGAGGTCAGATTCTGCTCCTGCTCTGTCCCCAGCCTGTGGCAGAAATAACTTTTCTCATCAGAGCAGTCTCTGTAACGTGGATGAGGTTCAAGTCAGGCCCACTGGCTTCAGTGAGATTTTTGTGTGATTATAACAAGAATTTGACACACATGGTGAACTACTGGTCCTGTATATGTGATCTGTCTCCACACTGTACAAGGAGGTATTTAACAGCATAAAAATCAGTTAATGAGGAGGCATGTCCCATGCAGCAGCCTTCTGCTGCACCAGGGTGACCCAGGAAGCTCAGGGATGGATGAACTGTGTCTTTTTCCATGTGCAAACTCCATTGGTTTTGCCACCCTCAGTACTGGGAGGGAACATTTACATCATTGTGGGTTTTTTGCTAAATGCTGTGGCAGAATTTATTCAGACTTCTCTGTGGACATGGCAGGTGTGCTCAAAAGCTCACCCCATCTAAAATGCCTCAGGTCCTTTAGGATAATGAGACATTTTCTGAGTTCACCTTTTTATTGTACCAGTATTATATTACAGGAAAAATAGAAAGGGGGAACTTAACACATAGCACCTGTCACAAGTTCCCTCCTTGAATTAGGCTCTCCTGCTTATAAAAATTTAATTGATTCCTAGCAGTTTATGTGCATGGTGCTCAGTGGGCGTTTTCTGTTCTCTTGCCAGCTACATGGTTACTTAGAAAGTGAGCCGCTCACGCTACAGCTGTTCATTGGGACTGCAGACGACCGCCTGCTGCGACCCCATGCTTTCTACCAGGTCCATCGCATCACTGGGAAGACTGTTTCCACCACCAGCCATGAAACAATACTTTCCAACACCAAAGTCCTGGAAATTCCACTTCTTCCAGAGAACAACATGAGAGCAATGTAAGACTCAAGCACTGTATCTGACTCCTAGCAGTTTCCTCTTGGTCACCTCACTTGATTTCCTCTGTGTTGTCTTGGGGACGTGTGTGTTTGTACACAATTTTCCTTTTCCTATCTTTGTTTTTTTAAATTTTCTCTCTGTAATAGTAGGTTTCCACAAATTTGTTGGGACAAATTGCCCCTAATCAGCTTAATGACAAAATGGGCTTCACAAATATTTATGACAACTGATTGCTTTCATTCTAGAGTTTCAGCCAATGTGCTTATTTGCCATTTAAAATAAGTATCTCAGTTACCAAGCTGTAAATATCTCCTAACTCAGACTCTGCATTTAGTTTCTAAATATGACACCTCATATACGCACTAGCACAAGGAACAAGGACTATTAAAATTTACCTTTGCGTGTCAAAGGAAACTCCTAAAGAGTGTTTCCAAGTACCCTAGTGGTTTTTGAGATTACTAAAACCACTCTTGCCTCTTACCTAATAAAAATAAGCATTTTTCATGGCATTTGTTTAGAAGCAAGGCTTCTAGAACTATGAAGAGGAGTGAAAGTGATACTACTTACAGATTGGATTTATTAAACTGGGTAAGTTTAGTCCTATGCAGAAAAATAGGCATGGATGTCTTAGGGTCTCTGAATTAGTAGGAGTTTGAATGGTAATTAAGTGCCCCCTAGGTCCATTACGCACAGGTAAATTTTGTTATAGGTTTGTGTATAAAGGGTCAAATATTCTATGTATGTGACATACATGAGACACTTCACATTATTTAATCCCGTCCTCTCTGCCCACCTCATTCATATTATCCTAACCCTTATCTGAGGTGTCTGCTTAGGGAGAAATGTATGCGTGCCTGTGTGTATGTGTGTATGTACAACTCTTGATGTCTTTATAAATGTGAATGTATTCATTTTTACATATAGGTGCATGCACCTTTTTGTGTGTATGTATAAAGAGATTGAAAAATAACTAAGTAGATAAACAGAAAGCAAGCAAGAAATCCTGGCCCCGGCAAACCAAATACCACAGGAGAATCTCAGGAAGCTTACTAAAGCAGCAATTTCACTACTTGTTGTTCATAATATTTTCTGTGCCTTAATAAACTGGAAAATGGTATCAGACTCCTGAAAGTCCTTCTGCATGTAGTGGTTATTAGAAACTGGTTTGCAGTGTCATGTACGACATGCCCCAGAGTACCTTATGTAAACAGAAGAGCTAGAATGTGCTTGACTGCATTGCCAGCGGGGCTTAAGGTGATCACTCAAGACCTGAGAACCTCTGTCACTGCATTGTGTTAAAAGTCATGGCAAGCCTGCAAAATTATTGGTTCCATTTGTCGTCATCAGAAGCTGGTGTGACTCCATTGAGGTAATTATTACATTGAAGAATTTTCACCAATTTGTACCCATGTAGAATTTGTTTGGCCCTTTATTTATGCAGTTTGGGTAACATTTTTGGCTATCTAGGAACCTGATTACCGTTTCAATCGTCTGTCTCTCAAGAGTAAAGGTAGTTAGCAGTTCGGGAGCCAAGCTGAATATTTTCATGATGTGCATCCTAGATAGTAGTAGAGCTCTCTCAAGAACTACAAACAATGCTTTGACATATATAAGCCTTACACTTCAGTAGTCTAAAACCTCATGTGTCACTAACAATGAGTTGAAATTTGAAGCCAAGGACTTCTCTCACACATATTTTGTGTGTTCACACCTTGATTCAGTGAAACTCTAAAGCTCATCTACACATTTAAATTTTTGCACATTTAGCTATTCTTATTGATTCCAGATTTGAATGTTTATGACATTATAAGTCTGAATTTAAATGTTTTTTTTCTCTGAACTTCCCTGGATCTGAACTAATTACCATTAAGTACTTTTTATTTATTTCACAAGTGCTGCTTTAGGAGAGACAATATTGAGAAGTGCACTGTTTCATCCATGTCATGGATCTTTGCAGAGAGTTTTGACATGGGTACAAATATTTCGTAATTCTTATAGCTGCACCTGCTAATATGCGTTGTTGAGAAGCTTTATACTTTCATTAGTTTCTTTGATCATATCAGCAAGGGTCTTTTTGTTATTCTGAGATCCATACTTTATAAAAAATACAGATCAAAACCATGCTACCATAGTTCTTGTTTGCAGTTTGCTTCAGAGCAGAGCTTCAAAGGCCTAGAAGGAAAATTAAACCCTTTGAATGCAAAATGAAATTAAGCTATGAATATTCAGTGTAGTAAAGTGCATGGCAGAGACCAGTACCCAGAAGAAATTGCTATATAGGCTTTGTAGTTGTAGCCAAAGCAGAGATATTTTTGCCGTGCATTTTTGAGTGCGTATGTTTGTATATCCTTTTTTCTGGGAACCTCCTCTGTTGAAATTTGCTTTGACAAAAATCCTGACTTCTAAACTCATCCATGAGAAAACCAGAGTTTAAAAAATGAAACAACAGAGTATGACAAAAAGTATGGTTTTCCCTAGTGTGGAGGGAAGGCTCTGAGTTTAGCTTTTTTCATGCAGAGCTTCAGCTGGGGAGCATTTCAGACTCATTCAAATACAAACATATTGACAGTAGAAGTTACCTCAGGGAGAGCAGTATTCATTAATAAGTGTTTTCAAGACTTAGCCCTAAAATAAAAGCCACGTCAGATTTTTGTCTGGATCAGCTGTAAGAAGTGAAATTTTAAGTAACCCTGCCTTCTAGATTAGTAACACTTTGTGCATTACCCATTGACTTTTCTAGTCTTGCTATTTCTTTGGGCTTTGGTTAATCTGTATGCACCATCCTTCCAGCTTGCGTAGGAGAAGAAGGATCTTTTAGATTTTCATCCTCTGGGAACGGAAGTAACATCCTAAATTTGTGTACTCAATAGCAGCTATTACCTGTTGCTAACAGTAGCCCTGGCTTAGCTACTTGTGGTTTCAAGTTCTAGGCTTAACAAAGTCTGCTGTGATAAGCCTGGTCATTGGCTTGTGTCTGACTCAGATTTTTAAGAACAGGAGAGAGGGAAGATATTACACACTTTTGCCTTCTTGAAGAAGTAAATTCAATTCCTCTGCGTTTCCTTTTGGATAGCATTGACTGTGCTGGGATCTTAAAGCTCCGAAACTCTGACATCGAGCTGCGCAAAGGAGAGACAGACATTGGTCGGAAGAACACGCGTGTGCGGCTGGTCTTCCGGGTTCATATCCCACAGGCAAATGGCAGGACCATCTCCTTGCAAGTAGCCTCCAATCCCATTGAGTGCTGTAAGTAGCAAAAAATATCCTTCTCTTATCAAGTATTGTGCTACCCCACATGCAGTCTTTGTTTACTGATATGCCATACATTGGGTTTGCCTTACCTGTCTAGCTGGTGACCCTTAATTGCTTTCCAAAAGCATGTGGTTCATACTGGAGACAAAATACCCATGTCTTAGAAAAAAATATGTAGCTTTGTGCATTGATTTCCACAGGAAAGAACACACCTGGGAGTAATGAGGCTTTTTTTTTTTTTTTTGGTGACTCCCTATCATACAGGTAATTTGTAGGAGTTGTACAAAACAGCTATTCTGTCCTACTCACTCTCTGTCTCTCCATCATAAAGCAAAAATCAAAATCCCAGCCCCTTTGATGAGGAGCTAGCAGTAGCTGACACATTGGTACAAACTGCTTGTGGCTTCAGAAAACCTCCAGAAACCAGGTTTCCACCCTGGGTTCTCTGTAATTGAACAAACTGCTTTTTATCAGATACACTGGGGCATCCTCCAGAGATACCTATATCATTCTTGCTTTGTAGGCCTCATCAGCCTGGCACGCACAAAACGAAACTTATTTGCTTTGTGTAGCTTTAATCATCCAGTGATGAATTGGTGAATTTCAGTCTAACTCTCAATGCTAATTTGGCCAGATGGATGGATGGATGGATGGATGGATGGATGGATGGATGGAGACAGTTTTTAAGGTTTTGTTGGAATCCATGAAGCGGATCTTTTTGATGCTGTCATGATAGAGAATAACTTAACATCTAGCGGGTATGTCGGGGGTAAGCTTTGGGGGTGGGGAGCAGAGGGGATTGAGAGGAAAGTTAGATCATCGTCAGCTCCATGCGTTCAGAGGGTTGTGTCCACACTTGTCTCTGCGTCATTGCCAGGCTGGAGTCCCACACAGTGTGTCTGGCATCTGGTCCTGGAGCATGTCAGCATCTGATATGTTGGAAGCATGGTGCTTTTTCAGTGATCATTAATGGAGAGTCTTCAGGAAAGAGCATCCCTACATCCCTCTTGCAAGAGAATGGCATTGGTGACAGGCTTTCAAACTGGCGACAGTGTTCCACCCTCTCGCCTAGGGTAGCACCACTGCACCTCTTGTAGTCCAAGTCTATAGGAGAGGCAGAAGTTGTAGGAAAGGTTAGTGCTTTTAGACCAATAGATACAGCTTATCTCCTTCACTGTCATCCATTTAAACAAACAAATGGGCATTGGCAGTGTGAAGTGAGAATTAAGATAAGCCTATGTTATTTATGAAGTACTGCAGAGCCTCCTTACCTATAGCAGGTAGACTGTCATAAAGCTTTGACTTCTATCCAGAATATGTATAGGATTAATAATTTGCCTTTTGTTTCTTATTCATGGACATGTTCTAGGCCATCAGGCAAAGCAAAAAATGTGAGGAATCAGGGCTTCATCCTGCTCCTGTTAAGTTAATGTTTTTGATTGCTGTGTAGCAGAATAAGATGCAACTTCAATACATCTTGAACTGGTCAGTGCAAAAGTACCAAGCTCAGGAAGCCACTAAATATGAAGCTGATTGGATTGGTATCAGTGAACTTCAGTTTTGAGGGTTGTGTAATGAGCAAAAGCATGGCATATGCCTCCTGAAAGGAGTGGAAAACAGTAGAAAAAAGTGCTAGTGTTATTTCCAGTGCAGAATGTGGAATAAGCTGGTGCCAAAAAAAAACTTCATACATATCATAGTGCATGTGACACCAGGAGGAACCATGTAATCTGGATAAAATGTCATGCCATCCCTTGAAGCACAGACACACTTGTTCCATGTCCCCATTGTGGGATAAAATGTGTGCCACAGGAAAACTGAATTCTATTTGCATGGATCCACTTCTGCTTTGGCACTCGGGTGCTGGTGGAAATAGACTGTCTATAATGTGAACTTCTGTTGGATTGTGAGGCCCTCAGCTGCTGCTGCTGCAAGTCAATTTGCATAAATGACAATACAGTGTATAATGACTGAAACATGTTTTGGATGCGGATGGTTATCTTGTCACGTGCCTTGTAAACACAGAGATACATGTTTTCAATAACATAACAGAAAATTACTTTAAATAAACAAACTAATTTCAATGAAGATGCACTTTTTGATGTAGTACAGCTCAAGCTGAGTTTTAAAGTCTGTACTACTGTGTTTGATAACTCTAATGTTTATGATCATGGCACTTGAAAACTAACCATGTTTCCTGCAAATGTTCTGACCTTTCCTTGTTGCTATACTAAGTTCAGCTTATCTCATGAAGGTAAGCATTAAGTTACTTATTAATGCAATATTTACTTATTTTTGTGTGTGTGTATTTGTGGTTGCATTTTTTTTTCTCTTCTTTAAAACTCTTCAGCTCAGAGATCTGCCCAAGAACTGCCTCTGGTGGAGAAGCAAAGCACTGACAGCTTTCCTGTTACTGGAGGAAAAAAAATGGTACTGACTGGCCATAACTTTCTGCAAGACTCCAAAGTCATCTTTGTGGAGAAAGCACCAGGTATGTATCTTCAATCTGGACTCCAGTCTGTCTTTTTCCTTGTGTTTTAAAATCTCTGCCAAATAATGAAAGCCTAAATATGGTAATGACATTGTCTTCTACACATAATATGTTTTCCATGTTACTGAACAAAACTGTGAAAATGATCTGAGCCATGCCTAATGCTGGGGTTTCACACCATGGCAGGTGTAGTTACAGACAGACAATAACAGTATTGGAAGGTTGATATTTGGCATTTGTTTTTGTAGAAAACCATGGCTGTACCAAGTAGGACCTGTGAAAAGTGTTTGAAGCCTCTGGTGGCATGTCCTGATAAAACCTGCAAGGTGGTGCACCTTGTTAAACCTTTTTGTAAACCTTCTGGAAGAGGGAGTGGTGTTGCTGGCGATATGTGTGCGTGTGTGTCTCCTTCTGTGGCAGCTGAGACCACAGGCACTTAGAATCTACTGGCTGAGGAGGGCTTGCAGCACACTTGCATTCATTTGAATGAGGTGTTTCTGGTTAACCTTGAGGACTTGGGGAGGACTAAACATGACTCCCACCTCACCCAGTGCTGCTCATGCAGTGCATTGGTGGTGAGACTGGTCCTCCTGGGAAAGGGTGCCTGGATAGGCTGAAGCAGGGGTCACAGGGTGAAAATGTGTAATGCGCACAAATGCCCCATCAGGAAAAGATAGTGGAAGCAGAGCTGTGAGTCAAAGTCAGGATCTGAAATGAGATAGTTAAGGGTACTCTGAATCTTGTTTTGGAAAGGGTTTCCGTGGTGCTGGCATAAGCCACGGATTCCTCAGCTGCCAGCTGAACACCCCCCCCCCCCAACTTTAAACAGTCTTGGGCGATTCTCAGGCAGCCAGCACCAGCTTTGATACTGTTCCTGTCTAACCCTCCATGTCCATGAGGTTCACGAGGTTCCTGTACTGTTCTGCCCACAGCTGCTGTCAGCAGCTCAGGAAATTGGGCTGCAGGAAGGGATGGTGGGGTGAGCAGAGGAGGCTCTGGAAAGGAAGGCATCTGAGTCTTCAGGCTCAGGGTAAAAGCAGAAGACTTCCCTGAAGTTCTATGTCCACATCCTGGGTTAATGAGGTTTAAGATACCAAAAGTGCATACAGGACAGAGGTAACCCCCAAGCTTTTTGGCAAGAGCCAGTCAGTGCCGTTGTTGTGAGACCCATGCACCACAATACACGTGGTTGGGCTGTAGCCGAGATGTGCAGAATAGCTTTTTCCTCCAAAAAAAGGAAATAAGGTGGTATTGCAATTTTTTTAAAAAAACCACCTAACTCTGCTCTTTGCATAGTGTGAGGGGAGGGACGAATGTGACTTCCTTTGCTGCACAGAAGTGGGTTAGTGTGGCATGTCAGGAGCAAAGTTCTCAGTCTGTCTCATTACAGGAAGGAAACCATATTAAAGGGTCTGTTCCTTCATACTTATTTTCTATCCTCTTCCTTTACTGAATGGACAAATTTTGAAGTATCACCTCCCAAATGATTATGATGGTAATGCTATTCACCCACCAGCAGCTATGACAGTGTGGATCTGGACCCTGTCTCTCTTAGTGTTAAGTGTGCCAAAAGCAGTATGTTTACTATATAGCCTTAAATTACAAAAATGCAAAACAGCACCAGCCTCCTACCTCTTAAACAGACAGATACCTCTCTCAAGCAAAGGGAGTTTGAGGATGCACAAAGCCAACATATAGGTAGAAAATAATTTATTTAAGTGACATTGTGAGAGGTGCAGAAGTGTACTGCTGCACACACAGTGTGCAGATGAGGAAGAAAATGATCAAAAAGCCTTGCCTGTCACCCTGAAAAACTCCTGGAGTGAACTCCTTTGCTGGATGGATTAGCAGTATGGGTCAGTGCAGGAGTGTCTCTTCTACAGGAAAGCACCACTGGAGATCCCCGTGCACTTTCCTTCCTGCCATGGAGTCGGGGGCAACCCTTCAGTAGTCAGTCTGTGAAGCTGCTGTTGTTGAAGAGAATTAAGATCATTAAGTCAGTATTGAAAGATCAGATCTGAAACTGCCCTGCCTGGTTTTAGTAGTCTCATAGTAGATTTGTTGCAGTTGCAGTTGCAGTACTGTTTTGTGGAAGATAAATTGCAGGCTGAGCCTTTAAAGTTGAGAGTGTACAACATCTCCAGGAGCTACAATTGTGTCACTAGGAATGGTACACAAAAGGCAAAGTTGGCAGTTGATCTGGGCTGAGCAATTTCTAGAGCTTCTGTGTTGAATTGTGTGCTGTTTTCTAACACAGCTCGATGCATTGGAACAAACAGACAAACATGATGCATCATTGTTTTAGTGGCAGACTGCTCTGGCACAATTTTTGAGCAGAGTCATTGCATTTAATGTCAAATGAATAAGCATTACCAACCTTCACTTTTGTAAATCAGCACATGCTGCTTCATTCCCTTTCAGCTCTTGCACATCTATGAAAGTAGGTCAAGAAAGGGAACATCAGCATAGCTTTTCTTTCTCTTAAAAAGCTGGTTATGAACTTTTGTGATTAGCTGGAGACATTCGTTAGTTTTGCTACTGTTACTGCTTTTGGTTTTGAATTTGAAATGTTAATCGTGTTCCTAGTGGGTAGCAGCCAAACACAGCTTTTACTAAGTAATCATTGCACT
Organism: Piaya cayana; assembly: GCA_013389865.1. Lineage (NCBI taxonomy): Eukaryota > Metazoa > Chordata > Aves > Cuculiformes > Coccyzidae > Piaya > Piaya cayana. The sequence goes on along the minus strand of WAAB01026173.1, from coordinate 69,694 downwards.
CATAAAGAGAATGTGTCTTTTATATAAAATTTAAATACTACAGTGCATGAGCTCATGTCTTCAGTCCTCACTCAGGCAGAGTCCCCAAGCCAGGAGGCAGTCTTTGGAAGCTCATCTAATTCATGCTAGTCTGTGTACTTAATTAGTTAATCAAAGAGTTTGAGAACACTTTTTGTTTGCATTTCCCCTTGCCCCTCCTCCCCCTTCTGTCTGAATAATTTCTTTAAGTCTGCCAAGTGCATTGTGGTCCACTGAATGTTTTTCCAAGCATAAATCCCGAGCTTTCCTTCTTCAGGGCTAGCCCTCAGCTGTTGTAGTCTCTGGAGGAATGACATTATCCTGGCCCCCTTGCTGGGGAGTCTGTCTTCGAAGTGACTCATACAAGAGGGAATCCCTGAAGAATGATCAAATCAGTCCTTCAGCTGGGGAGGCAGCAGTTTGATGCTTTCAGCTTAACCCCTTACTGACTTCTCTTCAGCTGAGAAGCATACAAAACAGAGCAAAATGTACTTTGCATCCCTGCAACTCTGCATCTCCAGAGGAGGAATGAGACAGCTGAGAGATAAAGGCAAGGTGCACTGAAAGGACCACAGGAGGACTGCTCTCAGGACCTCCTCTGACAGGAGAACCCCTCACAGTGTGGTTCAGTGCTCAGGCAGAAGACATCCCTTTGGGTAAATAACAGTCTGTTCAGAAGTGGACTAAAATTTGCCCAAGCTTTTTACAGTACCATGAAAAAGTTCTCATGTGCTGAAACGAGTCCTTATTTTATGGGATTTTGATCAATGTTTTACTGCTTGAACACCAGAACATATTTTCCTGTAATGAGTAATGGTATAAAACAATGGTCCAAGAAACCTAGCAGTGGTAAATATGTGCATGCTGAATGTGCTTTAAATTTAATTCAGAATTTTCTAACACCGGAGACTATGGTGACTGTCCATGTTAGGTCACACTAATAATTGCTTATCTTCTTTCACTTTGTCTCTCTTCATAGTTATGCTTTTCTCTTCCTAAGTTACAAAAGGCTCTTAGGAGTCTGCATGTTGTAGTTGTTGGGTGCTAGGTTTAGGACGTCTGAACCGATCTGTTTCATTAGAAGGATTTGTGCTTTCTGATAAAGCTTTCAGCTTCTTACTGGCAGTGGTTCTTGATGTCTGTACACTGGCATTCAATGTGGTGGCAAGATGTGCATTTTAGCTAAAAAAGCAGATGAAAAACGCTGATGTTTGTTAGCTATGGGAGGTGTTCGTCTAGGAGGGATAAAATGTTACCTGTCTTAATGCAAGTGTCTGCAAGTACACACATCCTGATCTGGAATTATAATAAAGGATACTGATTTATTTACTTATCTTTTTAAAACTTTTCAATTTTTTTCTCGATTATAAATGTACTGGGCTGCAAAAATCACGAGGGAAGTTCAGAAAAGGCAGAGGTGTTTGGAGAGTGTTTTAGGAACTGTTTATGTCAGGTACCTTCTTTTTTTGGTAACAGCTTCTGCAAACACTGTGTATTTGTTTTCAGTTTTTTGAAGGCAAAACACAAAGCAACACGAAGGCCTGACAGAAATGACCAGACTGCTGACTCCTAGTACATAAGGTTATGATTACTGATCTATGAAACTGAGTGCAATGGAAAAATCCTAGTTTCTCTTTACTCAGTTCACAAAATGTTTTATGAAACTGACGAGTGAAATCTCACTGATGAGACAGAAAGCCAATATCCCAAGCACTAGAGCACAAGAAAGTTATGGGTTTGTCTTACTGGCACATTCTAGATACTGTGGAGTTGCCCAAGGTATTCTGGAGTTAAGAAAGAGTCTTGCCCTAAAATCTGAAAACATTACACTATCCCAAAAATCACTCTTTGCTTGAAAAGGAGCTAGAACTGTTTTGGCACCGTAACTACCTTAAGTATTTCTGGACTTCATGGATTTAGCCAGGTCTAGACATACCTAAGAGATCAGATTAAATGAACTGAAATCTTCATTATTAGCAAGGTGCAGGCTCTTGGAAGAAATGGATATTTGGTGTACTTTTATTAATTATCATGCAGTTGAATTGTTTGAGTTCCATATTAATTTGTGTTTGTGCTTAGTGAACAGACATCAAGGCAAGAGTTTTAAAGAGCAAAAAAGATAATAAATATAACATTCAACTTTGATACGGATTAGTTTCTTAAATAACACTGACGTTGAAATTCTGATTCTAGGCCATTTTGTCCAGGTCAGAGGCCCACGTTTGAGCTTCCTTGCGACAAATGCCCCTTCCTGTAGATACATCACTCTCTTCAAAGGACTAGGATTCACAGTTTATAACACTGTATCTCTAAATAACTCCAGGCTTATGGACTTGAGTAGTTTTAAACCTGCTGTTAATTACTCGGTCTTCAGTGTTCCTAGCACCTACAAACTCTGTAACCTAATTGCGTACTAACCACAGATATTGTGCCCAAAACCTTTGAAATTTAAGTTCCTGTAAGACAGAGAAATATGCAGCACCTAAGCAATGTTTCCTCCATGGATTTTTCTCTTCCTTACTATTTTCAAATAAATTAAAGAGTTTTTCAGTGTTAATTATTGCTTCAAACTATTAATTCTACTGTTATTTTTATTTTATGAAATGGATGTTTGTGCCAAAACTGTTCCTCTGCTGGAACAGGTACTATTCTTAGAACATGACGGTACTGATGTGGCATGGTAATAGGTAGAGCAGATGAAAAATTGATGGGTGAAATCACCAAAATTTTGATGTGTATGCCAAAGGAAATAATGCTTTTATGTAAGTATTTCAGATGGGAAAACTTAGAGTTTGCCTCCATTTAGACATGTGGTCAAGATTGGTCAGCTGAATGTTTGCACAAACTAAATGCAGTATGGAAAAGAAGGAAGCTGGATGAACTTAAGAGTTCACTCAAGCATTTCACAGGGTCTTTGTTCCTCTCAAAATTAACTATCTCTGACAAAGATTAGAGTCAATCACTTGCTGCTTTAAGGTACAAATGTCAGTCTGAGAAATACAGTTCTGTTTCCCATATGTTGGGTGAGCATAAGTTGCCTTTTTCTATGGTAGGTAACTCAAATGCAGTATTTTGCCTTCAGGACAACTTATAAAAAGTTCTGGAAAATGATATGTTGGCAAAACATTTGAGTGCCATGTGGATAGAACAGATGCGTTGGGGAAGCATGTGGGCTTTTTGATCTGACTCAGCTGCACTTTGGAGCTCAGGGGTTGGAGTCTGTTTTGACGTGAGGTGATGTGATGTGGAGACGGGTGACCCGAGTCTTGGCAGAGCCCCATTTGGTAAAAGATCTGACATTCTCAGAGATCTTTCCATTGCTCTTTCCATTGCCAGTAGCAGTCACAGTTTGGGGGGCAACAGGCCAAAAAGGGGTCATATTTCACACTGGTAATCATACTGTAGCTCACGTAATAAATAAGCAAGTGGCAAAACTCCCTTTCCCCCTCTAGTCAGATGGACAGATACTACATAATTTTGTCTTTATCTGTCTGTTTATCCCAATTTCAGGACACATGTTCCAGTTGGCAGTAAACAGTTGCACGCTGACTCATGAGCAGTAAGGTTAAAAATTCTGGAAACTAGATAAGCTGGAAACTTCAAAGGCATACAAGTTGGGAGCATGGAGTTCATGTGAAGGTCACTTGAACCTGTTTCCTAGAGATGTATTGATAGCTGAAGGGGTTTCTGGCCACTGACCAGAAACAGATATCCTTGGGCCAATAGCGTCATCAAATGGTGGTGGAGTCAATTTGATGGTGGAACCCTTTCACGTGCATGCAGGAGCAGTGATGCAGCTTGTAGGATATGTCAGCGTGTTTCAGTTTTTCCTGGCTCTTTAGTGAAAGGAATGGCAAAGACAGAGCAGGACAGCAGCGATATGCTTGAGATGGTATCAGTGGCAACAAGCCTCATCCAGGGTGTTGCTCTCATAGTGAAGAATGAGAGCAATCAATCACAGATACTTACTGTGGACAACAGAGAAAAAAGACATATCTATGTGGTCTCTAGTTAAAAGTCACTTGTCTGAGTAATCCTCTAATTTTTTAGTAATTATAGAAACTGTGACTGAATGCATGAAGTTTATTTTTTCATGTCTTTGTTAGACTAAGTGGCTTCAAGCAACTGTATCTGTGTAATCAAAGTTTTGTCTCTGTAATTCTATAACCAGCACAAGATTTCAGATAGTTTTTATTGTTATTGTTCCAGTAGGACCCTCTGTCCAAACATACAGGAATTCACAGCGATTACCAGAAAGCTGAGTGTATAATGAAGTGCCTAAAGACAGTAGAGGAAAGGAATGTGGTGAGTTGACCTTGGCTGGCTGGCTACCAAGTACTCATCAAATTGATCTCTCACTTCCCCTCCTCAAAAGAACAAGGATGGGAAAGGGGATAAAATAAGATGTGGAAGCTTGTGGGTTGAGATAAAGACAGGGACATTGCTTACCAGTTACTGTGACAGGCAAAACAGAATCTGCTTTGGGAAGATAATTTGTTGCCAATTAAAAGTGGAGTAGGATAGTATGGAATGAAGGCAAAACTGAAAACCACCTTTAACCCCTCCTCCCTTCACAATCTCAACTTTACTCCTTCATTCTTGGTTTCTACCTCTTCCTCTTGAGTGACTCGGGGGTACAGGAATTGGGGGTATATTCAGTCCATAACAATTCCTTTCTGCCTCTTTTTCCCTGTGGTGTTTTTGTGCTTCAGCATGGGTTCCTCGCATGGGAGACAGTCCTTCATGAACTGCTCCAGTGTTAGTCTTCTCCACGAGGTTCAGTTCTTCAGGAGCAGGCTGCTCCAATGTAGTCCCTTACAGCTGTAGTTCATGCCAGAAACTCTGCTTCTGCATGCGCTCCTCTTCACAATCAGGTCCTGTCAAAAGTTTGCTTCAAGAATGAGGGCTCTGTGTGGACTGCAGGGTAGATATCCGCTCTCATGTGGTTGTCTCCATGGGCTGCAAGGGACAACCTGCATCATCACAGTTTTCTCCATGGGCTGCAGGGAAATCTCTGCACAGGTGCCTGGAGCACCTCCTCCTCCTCCTCCTTCACCGACATTGATGTCTCTCTCATATATTCTCACTCCTCTTTCTCATAACTGCTGTGCAGTGTTTTTTACCCCTTAAATGTGTTGCCAGAGATGTATCACCAGCTTTGCTGGTAGACTCAGCTTTGTCTGGCAGCAAGTCCATCTTGGAGCCAGCTGGATCTCTGTCTGATCTGGAGGCAGCTTCTGGCATCTTCTCACAGAGCCCCTGCAGCCCCCACTGCTGCCAAAACCTTGCCACAGAAACCAATACAAGGGGATACCTCCAAAGTTCTGAAGAGTTTTTGAGGGAACATCTACATCTTTTGGAAAAGCACAACTCATTGTCTTTTACTTCCCTGACATCATTAGGAGTTGGCTCATGTCTCAGGTGGGTATCACAGGAAAAGCTGGAGGAACTGAGAGAAGAGGAAGGTGTTCCTGTTCTGTTGAGGGAGTAAGATCACACCTTCAAGAGCAATGTGGAAGAAAGTACAACATTTAAGAGAGGGATAGAGAGAGAAGGCATTCCCAAGGTGTGCCTTGTTGTAGGGAAGATAATGTCAAGGCAGATAATTAAAGGAGAGGAGGAGGGACCTCTAGGATTGAGCCCAACCTTCTTGGACAAGAGAAACAAGAAAAGGGACATGAAGGAGACAGTGAGATGGAAAAAATAAAAATGCTTTTCAAAAGCTTACAATTTAGACTCTGCTAAGAAGTCAAGAGGGGTTGCTGTAATGGGATGTCTCTGGAGGATGAGGTAGCCCTACAGATAAATTGAAGAGTTTGTGTTTTAAAAAATAGTTAAGAAGGAAATATTGAAAGCATTTGGATCAAACTTACAGCTTAAGATAAGCAGGAAGTAGGAGTAGCTGTAGTACAGGTGTTGGTGTTGCTGTCAAGCACAGAAGAAAAAGAATTGTTCATGGAAGGAAAATTTGGAACTTGGTTTAAACTGGCTGTGAGATTTGCTCCTCCATCAGTCTCTGATGAAAATATGAAACAGATTAGAGTGAAGAAGATGGACTAGGAATAGTCTACTCAGTTTCAGCTGCAAAGTCTACCAGAGGTTCCCAGAGGGAAGTAAAATTGTAAAGACAAGGAGATGACATGAATGTAACCAAAGTCAGAATGAACTATTGTCACAAACTGCTGGTGAGAGGCTGTGTTGGGTGTGCTTGGTTCAGCGTAACTGCACTAGAGAGATTTTGCAGAGATGTCAAGCTGCAGTTTTTCTTGGAAGTTGAGTGCTTCAGACTTGGACTCACTGATAGTTATTAAATAAAACTCTTGGACCAACAGTAATTTGAATGGGGTAGGTGCCAGAGAGCAGTAATCACATAACCAGCTTCCATTCTGCTGAATGTAGGATCTGGCAAGTCATTCCAATGGTTTTGACTCCAATTGAATCCTGATTAGTCAGTTGTCAGCACAGTACCTCCTTTCAGTTACCTAGACTAAAATTACAGTTCACTTGCAAACACTTGCACTCAGAAAAATTACGTCTGTTAGACATAGTGTGGTAAAAGCAACTAAAGACAATCACCGTTTAGGCATTGTTAGTCCTTCAGCTTTTGACTCACACAGCTGAGCAACCAGAGAGAAAGATCATGTCTGGCACTGATGCAAAAGCAATGTAAGATACAGTTTGTACTGAATTTTTATCACCTGGTTGTTGCACAACTTTTTTTTTGTTAACAAAAAAAGAGACAAAAAGCAACTTGAAAGCATTGCATGCATGACAGACACACCTAAGACTACATATTATTCAACTCAGTACTGCAAAAATGTATAGTGGAAGGAATGGGCAAAATCCATATGCTGCAAAAATGCATAGTGGAAGGAATGGGCAAAATCCATATGCTGCAAAAATGCTTGTGAAGAGACAAATATGGCAGCTCTGATATGGAAATATGAGTAAGTCAGTTATACATGAACCCTGCTGTGCATAGACTGATGCATGGCAGAAGACATGCCAGGAATGGGGAGCAAAGCTAAGGGGGCAGTCACTGTAGCAAGACAGTAGGCTGTGAGGAGGGCAGAGAACAACAGCTGGGATCTTCCGGGCAAGGAAGAGGGAAATAAACTAGACAAAAATCAGACCCACTGTGTGGTCTCATAGCAAAAGTAGTGGAAGATCAAAGGGGAGATCAGGGTGCCTGGAGAGGCAGATGGGGATGACATGCCAGGCAGCAGGCAGGCCATGGCACCAGCAGGACCAGCAGCAGGAGGTGGAGCTGCTCTGGAGGTGGCTCTGCACACATGCAGGACTGGGAAGCATTTCCCTCCTAGCAGAGCCCAAAGAGACTTCAGATCTCAGGAGGGTAAAGTGCTGTTGAAAGGCAGGCCCTGGTCACTTATGTTGCAGATACTTACTCTGTGCTCCCTCTGCATTTGTGAATGTTTTCTTCCTCTCTTCCTTCCCCGTCTTCCCTGTATATCCCATGGCAGACTGCTTATCTGGTACTGGTTCATCTTTATAGCTTTTCCCTTGTGAACATCTTTAAAATGTACACCAGTGTGTAAACATGGGCATAGACTCTTACTCACAGATTATATGGCTTGGTAGTGTCCAGCTTGGGAAATGTTCACAACAAGACACCTACAAGTTCAGCCTAGAAAAGTGCCCTGGATCCTTGTGGCATTCCCAGATCCAAAGGGCAGCTGCCTCTGGAACAAAATCCAACACTAGTGCGCTCATGCCAATGTGTATTGGCTAGCAGGTGAGACAGTGCCAGTGGATTGTGCCCAGGATTGGCACAGGCAATGCTCTCCTCCAAGCAATGGAGACACCTCTTTGCCTCTTCCATTGCCAGTCCAGATGCAGACCTGGCCCAACTTGCCCTCCTCCTGTAAGCTGATAGCATCTCTGCACAAAACTGAATGACATTTAAGTCTGAATGCCAAGATTTTGCCTGAGTATTCATCCTCTTTTCTGACTAGAAACCCATCCTTCCCTTCTGGATATGTTCACAGATCAGTCATCTCAGTGCCGTGAGTGTACTTCCCACAGAAAAGAGGTTGGTGTGTAAATTGAAAACTTGCAAATCCTTCACTCCTAAAAGATTTGAATATGGCCTGATATCTTTGTAGAACACCTCAAAATTACGCTGTATAATCATTCTGCATTGCATCTGTGCCCTTTCTGTTGTGGACACATTAAAGTAATCTGGGATGTGATATAGGCATTATTGTTTAGGGTAGTCTCACAACACGTTAATCAAATAGTGTATTCCTTTGGGAGGGTGGAGCTAGTTTCACCGTCGTACTTGCAGTATATGAATGTAAATACTGATTTACAGTCCAGCCAGTGCAGGCAAACTCTGTTGAGCCAAAGGCTGGAAGGATATATAATGCACACTGTATAGGCAGTGAAATCCTAGATAGTGTCTATTCATCTTGTATCTCAAGTGAACATAGACTACTAAAGAATATAGACTGTTTTAACCTTCTATATTAAAGTGAAAACACTTAAATATACCTGAATACTCCCATTATGGTTATTTCATAGAGGCATGGTTTAAGTGCTTGCCAGATGTTATACCCTCCTACATTTTCAGGCTTGAGGGTTTTTTTTAGTCCCATATATTCTTTCCCCTTTCTGCCATCCATCAGTCTGTACTAAAAGTTATGTTTGTGGTTTGACTATTGTGAGCCTGCAGACCACTGACACAGTGCTTGCAGTTCCTTGGGGACCCAGCCCTGGAAACCTTGGGGATCTGTCCTGATGGGCAGCAAGGAGAGGAAGAAGGTAGGAACATTACTTTGGAAACTCTATGGATATCTGTATTGCGCTTCCATGAAGAAAATCCATATGTCATGATTTGCTAGGTTTTATGTGTGAATAAGTGATGCCGATAGATTTACAAAACTGCTTTTTAGCACTGCTTCTATGTTTAAAAAGGCCTCTACAGTGCCTTTTTATGCATAAATCTTGGAACTGGGTGTGGTGGGGAAGTCGTTCAGTGACTCATACTGCAGGGAATTCCCTGATGAATTAGAGTATTTTTACTTCTGGACTTGTGCAGTTTCCTTTAACACTGGATCAAGCGGTTGATAAGAGCAGACTACAAAGGCCCATTCACAATTCAGCCATAGCATGTTAAAATGGCATGTTTGTTTTGCAAAGCTGAAAATCCACTTCACATAACACGTTAGGTTTGCGGTATTTTCATCATTAGCAATCCCAGGTGATCTGAGTGTCACGGTGCTGGAAAAAAAAAGGCCAAAGCAGCTGGTGGTGAAGTGCACCCGAAGCAGGGATGGCTATAAATAACAGTGATTGGTCAGTAAATGTCAGGTTTCCTGACAAAACTCAGGGTCTTCAGTGCTGATGGCCCTCTGTCAGTGCAGTGCCGAACCTGGCTGCAGTTGGAGACCCTGTTGCAAAACAGGAGTTTTCTTGCTGTCTTGGCACTGCTGCACTCCTGCACTGCTTTTTCGGAGGAGCAGGCATACAAGAGTAGTTCTCCCAGCCCTCAGGATAGGTGCCTGGGTGAAGCCTTGGCTTTGTTAGGTCAGCTGCTAGTGCAGGCAGTGTGGGAGCAGTGCACCCCATTCTGCAGGGCTTTTGTCCTGTGGTTCTGTGTGTGGATGTTTTGGTTTTATTTCCCTTTTGTAAAAAACCCCACAAAATAAAACAAACCCAGTGCAAAAACTTGACACAACTTTTTAGACATATAAAAAGATGTCTTTCTGTTCAAAATATTGCACTATAAATATTCGAAACACCAAAACAAAGCCAGGCATTTTGTTTGTAGTAAAAAGTTCTTATTACATGGTAAATATAAATAGTGAAATGAAATGAAATGAAAAGACCTTTGCAAAAACCGTTTTTTCCTTTCTCCCTTTTCTTCCTAGCCTCTTCCTGTCCTTCCTCTCCTGCCTCCATCTCCCCCCTTCCCTGTATAACAACTGCCCATTTGGGTACGGTAATTCCAGAGAGTAAACTTTAACGGGAATGCCTGAAATGTGTCTGCTTCAACTTTGTGTTATGTCTGTAATTTGAATTATTTGCATTTTGGAAAGGTATAAATTGCTCTGGTGTACTTTGCTTGGCCAGCAGCCAGGAGGGAGTTGCCTCAGGCCCCGGACCAGGCCGGCTGCTGCAGATGTGGCAGGAGTACAATGGAAACTTTTGTGGTGGAGCAGCTCTTGCTCCTTCAGTGCACGCTGACAGGAGGCGGCATCCTGCCTGCTTGCCAGGGTCACCCATGTATGGGTACTGTGGGTAAAACCATTCACTCCAGTGTAGGCAGATTGTCTTGATGCTTCAGGCTCCCACAAACCGTTCCAGAGCCATTATTCCTTTCTCTCTTTTTTTTTTTTTTTAAATTTCAGCTGAACTGTATAAACGTGCAAAACATGTTTACTGTAAGAGGTTGACGTAGTGGTCTAAGGTTTCCCTCCTGGAGCTGATCCCAGGCCGTGGGTGTTGAGATTTCCCACTTGGTTCACCAGACGTAATATGAGGAATTGTCTTTTTTTTTACTTTTTTTTTTTTTATCTCTGCTTCATAACAACTTTTCTCCTTTTTTTTTTTGTTAAATGAGAAGTCACCAGCTGTTAATGACTTGTCTGTTCCCTACTTCTTCCCTCTCTCCTCAGTCACTCGGCAGCAATTGTCTGGACAGTCTCAAGAGCATTTCTTGGAGCAAAACCTATATTGTTCCTATTAGCTTCCAAAGATGAGCCATGGATCTGGATTTTTATTTTCCTAATAGTTTAGATTACAACATCTAAAATATTTCTGAACAAACTCTCTTTGTCATCATAAAAATATCAAAATTTCATAAAGGCAGTGCTGCATGAAATAATTGAAAGATTAGCTAGAGACGGAGTAATTTTGAATTTTACTGAAGTATCAGCAGAAAATAAAAAGCAGAAGCTGGAATCGGGTCATTTGTCTTGCAAAGCACAAATTAGACACAACAAAAAGTCCTGAACCTCTGGTAATCTGTCTGCAAAGGTAAACTGAACATGTTAACTACTAGTCTTATGAAGCAGAAGTTCCTAGACTTTGCAAAATCTGTGAGTGTGGGTGTTGTGTTACTTTTTCTACTGATGGAATTAACTGGGGGAGGAAGGGCTGCATGGGCTCTACAGGCACAGAGTGGGAGATAAAGGAGGCTGCTCTCAGACAAGGGGTGTGTCCTGCCTCACTGAATTTTGGGCAGATGTTTTCTACTGACCACTCAGGAAGCATCTGTTCAATAAATTGTGAGTTGATCTGCAGTTCTCCCAAGAAGTCTGCTTCACTTCTGATGCTCTCAAAAGGCATTGTTAAGGAGAAGCAGGCATGGTCTGGCTACTCTTTCGCTGCAGCTGAACATGGCAGTACCAATTAAAGCTTCTACTTTTCTAGTGTCACAGTTTAAAATGTAGGAGGAAACTAAGCGTAGATCTGCAAATTATTTCCTACTGAAAGACCTACCAAATCCACCGTGCTATTTTTGCTGTAGCTTCCACGTTGCACTTCTTTCCATATGTTAAAAAGAAAGGGGTTTTGGATGCTAAAACAATCACCAAGGCTAACCACTCAGCAGCATTCCTTTCACAGTAGGACAGCTATACACACAAATATTATTTACAGACATTTGTAATAAATCAGACAGTTCTAAATGTGTCACCTGCATCCTGGCCATGAAAGCGAAGAGAGAAGAAAAAGCATATTCACTCTTTTACCTTGCTGAGAACTGTTTTTCTAAGGCAGGCCCGTGTCTATGCAATGAACTTCAAAATAGCTAATATTTGCATTTGCATGTCCCAATGCCGCAATAAATATACAAAAGAGATGACATAAAGTCTTACTTTGTCTTTCGTTCTGGTGACAACTAACAATGGTGGGACTCATGAAGCTTCATGTGTCCCCACTGGCCAACCTAGACAGCAGTCTGCTTTTGGCATTTTGTACACGTTTGTGTTTTTCTGGGCTTGCAGAATGAAAACCTTATGTTTCATGTTATTTTTCAAATTTCTTTGCTGTTGAGTTTTGAAGCCATGAGGAAGGAAAAAAACCCCTGTTACTGACTCATGACTTCTGTATCAGTGAGGGACAGGGAAAATGAACAGACAAAACCGATTTCTTCCATAGGACAGGTCCCCAGAAATAGTGATAGCTGTGGCTTAAGTCTGTGCTTGAAAACAGAAATATAGGAAATTAGGAGGACCCAACATACCACTAGAAGCAGCTCCAGAAAACTGTAGGTGAGAGCACTGTAGCTGAGCTAGACCATTAAATGGAGTCAAAAGCTGTGTTTCCCAGGCTATGGCTTTGCCTTTTTATCCAAGCAGCAGAATTACAAGACAGACTAAGAATATATTAAAATGAATTTCAACATGGCTGAGGAGGTTCCTTAATTCTAGTTTTGATTTGGTTTTGCTTAATATTAATATTAAATATAATTTACTGCATAGTTAGCGATCAAAAGGCCTCATAGATAGCACTGATTTTGTCTGAAAGGTTGGGTAGCTAAGGTGTAGAACAGTTGCATATTTTGTCCAAACAAGTTGCAGAATAAACTCTTGGTGGATTTCATGCACTTTGGATTGTGGTTCACCCCTTCAAAAAAGCTAAGTGAACTCCTGTTGTGAGATGGTCTTCTGTTGGGCAACGCTTGGGCAATGCATTTTGAGACCTGTTTTTCATATATGCAATGCCTCTTCAAAGAGTTTTTTTGCAAAAGTCATTCTTTTGTAAACGGGAGAGGAATAAAGGACAGACCTAGATATCTTTTTCTTTTGTCTTTTAGATGGTCACCATGTGTGGGAAATGGAAGCCAAAACTGACAAAGAAATGTGCAAGCCAGTAAGTGTGTCTTAAATATTCTAACATGAAGTTGAAAAATATGTATTGCCTTCTCCAGCACTTTTACTAAAGAGGATTTTCCAAGGCTTTGGCACTGTGTCTACCCACTGAAACAGAACAAGTACTTAGGCCTCCCCTCCTGGAAATCTTTCTTTAATGGGAGCATAGGGTAAAAAGGCTTTGTTGGAAGCTATCCCAAAAGTAGGAGAGACCATTTGGAAAATATTTTTTCATTGTCTGGGATGGGCCAGCCCTGTCTGCTCATCTTCTGTCTTGCTGGGTCAGTTCTTCCCTCTGCTCCAAAGCAAGTTCTGATCATTTTAATTGGTTTTTGTCTACTGTCAGCAGAAGAAATGTGAGTACCCTCACAGGAGATCATCCCCATAGCTGGAAAAGTGTAGCTCCTTCAGCCATGCCTGTAAGTGGGAAAATGGCTACTGTAGCACCTCTGCAGGAATATGCAGTAGTTTGTTAGCTGAAAAGCTGCTGGAGACATGCAGGCAAACAATTTAGAGACCTCAGCTGAAAGCAGGCCAAATGCTAAGATGAACATTCCCTTCTATTATTTCAAAGTGCCAAGAGAGGTTTTGATGGTTGTAGCAGATTTAACTATGCGCTTGTGTAAGCTGACGCCCTAGTAGCTAGGTTGTTCCTTAGCCCTGTGTTGGAGAATCTGATGGAGGATCATCTACACACTCTTCAGTCTGTCTTCCTGTAGCACTAGATGTTCTTGCAAGATCTTCCATCAACAGAAGCTAGCATACTTAAAACTTCCCAGGTTATATAAAAACATTTCACTGTGGAAAATGGAAAGATTTGAATAAACATATGGTGATCCTAATTCTCCTTTCAAATAAAGTTGCATTAGGGTGAGATATACTGGGGATGACCTGTTAGCCAGGTGGTTGTGCTGCTGAGTTAGAGACCATGATTTGATTGTGGTCCCAGATTCTTGTCAAAAGCAGGAGGGCTAGAGCCTTGTCCATATGGTATCGTATTTGCTGTCAAAGGGAAGAGGTGAAGGCTAGTGCTTTAGTAAAAACCTGAGCCATGCTAAAATATTATTTACCTACTCCTGAAGTCCTTGTTGTATAGCTCAACTGCCAAGTCATGTCTTGATTTTCTGACTTGTTGCTTTTGCAGAATTCGTTGGTAGTTGAGATACCACCATTCCGCAATCAGAGAATTACCAGCCCTGTTCAGGTCAACTTTTATGTCTGCAACGGAAAGAGAAAGAGAAGCCAGTACCAGCTTTTCACCTATCTTCCTGCTAATGGTAACAAAATATATTCCTTATCTCTACTAGTAAAAGTGAGAGCTAATTATGATTACTTAGAAAGATATATGGCTCTGATAATTGTTTAGTATCCTAAGTAATCTGGAAGTACACCTGGTGCTATAAAATGAGAGTGAGAATCAAACCACGAGAGCTGCTTTCTCTCTGCTGCCCACACAGGGGACCTTCTCTGCAGATGATTTTCTTCTTTATTAGTGATTGAGACCTGTTGGAATAAGGACTTTTTCTGCTTTTGGGAGCTGAAGAGGTGCAGTACAAAACCATACGTGTAGCCACGAGTTGTAAATGCAATGAGCTCTCTGCTCAGTTGCTCTCCACCCTCAGTCTGGCTTCATAGCTTTTAGGTAGCATTGAAAAGCAGAGAGGTGGAGATCAGAGTGCTTCATAGAAAATGCTTCATGTATAGGAAATGTTTAGAAACACATATGCCAATTTATTTCGGTTTGCTGCCTGTGAAGTGGTGATAAAATACTCATACTAGCAGAATTACAAGCAGACTCATTTGAAAAAATTAATAGCATGTAAATGTATGGTTTATTATTATTATTATTTCAAATGACTTCTTCTGAGAACACTTTTTTGGGGAAAGTAGGAAAAAAGGGTTGTTGTTTTGATGTAGTTGTTTTGGAAGGAAGAGGAATTAGAAAGATTATTAGATTCATGCTTTTTTTGTAGACTTTCTAAATGAAAGTAGTCCTTCTGAGGGAAATTTGCACAAATCAGTGCTTGAGTCCTATCACATGACTTGAAGAGATCCGCCAATATTTGCAGGTGAAAGCCTATAAAATACACATTTGGAATTTCACTTAGTTAGCTTGTATACACACCAGACTTTTATCAGAACTTTAATTTAAAGTAAAAGTATAGGAAACGTGACACAGGCAACTGACTGCTTATTGCATATGTTGCATAGTCATACTTCACTGAATCAGCCTACTTACGCAAACTTCGTCCCCAGTGGGTATGGCTGTGTATATTTAAAGACTGTTCATCTCTTGAATTGGAAAAAAAACCCAGCATTCTCTTGCACAACACTTCTTCAGCAACAAAAATCTGTTGTAGAGGCGAACACTACCCAAGTTCCATTGTAAGTATTTCACATACATGCCTGTTGTTGACTGCTGTTTATTAAGCATTGTCTTTCCTCTCTGGCCTTTACATAGGTAATTTTTAACCATTTTACTCTAAAACATGGGAATAAGATTAGCTGTTGCAAAGCTGGTTTATGCTACCACCATTCTGAGTTTGAAACACTTGATGTTTTATTTGATGTAAAGCAATGGGAGTAGCTACCTAGTGAAAGGCAACAAAGAACTGGCTTAGGCTTTGTCCCGCAAAGACATCTTTAATTATGGTAATTTTTGAAAACACTGGGGATCTTGTTTAGTCTGTTGTGCTCGTATAAATTCCTGTGAAATTTTTATTTCGGTGTAGTGAAACTTGAAAGTGAAAATAGAACACCAGAGCAGAGGAAAGGGAAGCAGATATTATATACTAATTGTGCTTTTCCCTCATTCCTTTTTGGTTCTCCACTCACATTCTCTTAATATGTATGTATATGTACGTATAAGTAATTGAAAAACATCTTCAGTATTTTGCAGACTCTCTCTTAGCAGTGAGCTTGGTTCTGCACTCACCAGAATTAATAGTATGGTATGTTTTTATTATGCCTCTGTTGTAGATATAAGGTTTTTCCCTTATGTAGCTGGTGATTGTTTCCACTGTGCCTGTCAAAGATAAATACAATCACCTTGACTTTGTATGCGGGAAACATGCACAATGACTGAAATAGTTGTTTATTAGGGGTTATTTCTAGGAGTCATTTTAGGATATTCTGTTTTATTTTATTTCAGTCACAACATTGTTTTAATGTTTCAAGACATTGTAGAAACCCAAAGTTTCATTTATGAAGAAAAAAAATACTTGAATCAACAACGACTGTGTCATCAGTGTGAAAAATTGTAAAGGAGATAAGTACTGTTTTGGTCCAAGTAACAGTTTGTCTCTTGGTTAAACAAATACTACAAACAGAGAAGGCTTAGGTTTTTGAGAAGCGAATATCAGTAATCATTAAGTGTATGATGGTATCCTATAAGCTTGTTCTCCTTCTGTGCTCTAAGACTAGTCAAAATGCTAACATTTGAGTGCCTACCATAATTTTGCAGGTATTTCTGTTTGAGGTACCTTTTAAAAGCTGCCTGATAGACATTAGGCATGTATTATACAGCTCAACTGTACTGGGCCAAAACAAAATACTGTATGTGGACTAAAGCCTAAATATTATGAATGCTCACTGGCCATGCTCCTGGGGTGGGTGTAGGCATGCACAGGTGGTGAAACCAGTGGGAGAACCACAAGCTTGCTGTGTGGCTTCCACCCCAACTGCAGAGCAGTGGAGTATTTCTCCTGTAGCTCCTGTTTCTCCTCATTCCCTAGGGGAAAACAGCCAGTGGATCCAGGGACACATGGCCTCACTCATCTCACCTCCTGTGGATGGTCCTGTATCATCTCAGGGGAATACAGCTCTGTGACATGCAATCAGCACAAGCTACCA
The DNA here is from genome assembly GCA_013389865.1 of Piaya cayana. Lineage (NCBI taxonomy): Eukaryota > Metazoa > Chordata > Aves > Cuculiformes > Coccyzidae > Piaya > Piaya cayana. Next base: position 52,988 of record WAAB01026173.1, on the reverse strand, counting down.
TCTCCAGCAGAATGTTACGCTTTTGCTGCTCTAAGACTCCTCCCGTGCTGTGGAGATCTGGCAGGATTGTACTTCTCTTTGTTAGCTCAAGTGTTTTGCAGAGCAGGGACTTACTTGGTGAAGACAGGTTCCTGCCTCACAAAAAAAAAAAAGCTGTAAAAATGAAAATCTTTCTGCTCTGTAAATGAAAATTTTTAAAAGTTAAATAACAAAACCGAACAGAAAGCAGAGGCTTCACAAATGAGAGCCAAGGTCTGGGAAATGGGCTTGCTTAAGTCTTTGGCTTGAGACAAACCATAAACCTAAGTACTCATAATGCAGTTTTAATTGAAATTTTGATTTACTGTTCTGCTGAATTTGAGCAATCCTTGAATTCTGTATTGTACAGAATTGACCGTAACACTATTTTTTTAGTATTGCTTCAACATTATGCATCACTGAGCAACTGCATATCAGTTTTGTCCTGGAGCCTGTAGGCTCTTGAGACTCCTCCCCAGACATGCCTGGCACAAACATCTTAGTAATTTCCATACTGTTCAGACACAGGTGAATTCCCACAGCTCATATGATAAGTAATATGTTTTGCATTGCCACATCCCATCAGAATGTGAGTAGAAAGGTGTGGGACTAGACGCTGAAGTCAAGATTCAGAGCAAAGCACAGTGAGCAGGTGCTTGAGTGTATGGCTGTTAAAGTCAGACCAATGCTGCAGCTTTGTGCAGGTGTGCTCTTTGACTCTGTTATGTGCAGCAGAATATTTTGGAAAAAACACTGGTGAACACTGCGTTTGTGAACCCTACCCTCTAGAAAACTTCTTGGCTTTCATTTCTGTTTATAACTGCGTATCATCTTGCTTCCATGAATTTCTTATATCATTGGCTCATGTATGCATTTCAAACAGGAGGAATAGTCTTCTAAAGTATCTAGAAGTAAGCAGTAGCACTTGAGGTATAAACTAACCTGAAGACTCTGAAGAAGCACGTAATCAATCAGACATGTATGCTGTGATTCCAGATCCTGTGCTTTCGTCTGCTATGAAAGCTGAAGGAATTCTCCAGCTCAGACAGCTTTAAACAATACATGTAATGATAAGGGTTAGACCTCTGTTTATTGAGATTTCTTTTAAGTAGGTACATCAAAAGAGAGGAAATGTGACCAAGAACTTTTTTTTTTGCAGATAGGAGTGAATGTTCTCTATGATTTGTTATCTAATGAATATTGATATCAAGAATGGTGAACACAGAAAAGTTTCTTTGAATTTTATTTAGACAAGCAGTGATATATGACTGAGCAAAGACAGGCTAGTTTGTCTAGGAGATATTTTGTAAGATGGAAAAAGGAAAATTGATGTGTTTCTTTTACTGGAATGAAAACCACTTTTGCATAGAGTTGATGATGAAGTATTTCCAGTTTCTGTTTCTGTTCAGCTTCTTAATTGTCAAAGCATTATTAAAAATCATTTAACCACTTATAATACTTATTAAAATGATGTTGATATCCTGGGCGACTTTTGTTTTGAGATACGTTTCACCACCCATAGGTCCAGATTTCCAAGTGCACAGCCTTCACTTGTAGAGCCAGCTTTTCTGCAGTCTCTTTGCCTCCTTCCAAACACCAGACACAAACCCCCATTGTGCAAGCCCCTCCAAAACCCTGACCACATAGACAAGTGACGTGGTAAGGATGGAAGTCCTTTGAATTTGCAGGTATGGAGCTGTGCTGAGAGTCTGCCTGTGGTGACTAGATGTGCCTTAGTAGAATCATAGAATCATTTGGGTCAGAAGGGACCTTAAAGATTATCCAGTTCCAACCTCCCTGCCATGGGCAGGGACACCTTCCACAAGATAAGGTTGCTCAAAGCCTCATCCAGTCTGGCCTTGAACACCTCCAAAGATGGACCACGTTGTTTTTACATCCTGGCGACATGAAAGTGAAGCTTTTGGTGTGCTTCTGAACAGAGTGAGTGGTGCCCACTGCAGATTGCTGTCAACATCCTCCTGACTTCCTGCCTCTGCTCTAAAATTATCTCCTGCCTCCCCTACAGATTAGTACAATCAGCAGTTTTCTAGTGATTGCATTGAGCAGCCGTGCCTCTGTTTCACCTCAGCTTTTCTGGCCACAGCTCACTTTCTAAGTTAAAGGCAACATCAGCTGCCTTAGCAGAAAACAATAATGTCATGCAAAGCATTGCTGCTTTAATGTGACAAGGCTACCACTGTTCATCTCCTGATAATCTCGTACCTCTTGAGTATTTGTTGAATTTTCATGCTCAAGGCTGGCAAAATTATCAGCCTAACCATGTCTGCAAAATGGTAGTAATTTGAGAGTGGTGGGAAAATAGGGCCAAATTCAGCAACTGGGTTGTGAAAGGATCCGAATCTACAACGTATGCAACAAGACTTCAGCAGGGTCAAGGTGGGCAGTGCCTCCATAGTGCCTTGCAGTCACCCTGGGGAGCTGGAGGAAGGGACAGGGTAGTCAGTAGGACTACATTATGCCCAAGCCTATCTTATGGGACAGTGGCATGTTCCTGGGGCCATGGAGGGGGGACCAAGCATGCCCAAGCCAGGCCTGAAGCCTCAAAACCACTGGAAATGTCACCATCCAGCCCAAGGATCAGCCAGTCTGCTGCAAATCCTGTGCAGATTAGGGCAGGCTAATGGGGGAAGATTGATTTTCTTTAATTTTAGGTGAAAGCATGAATCATGGTTGCTCATTTTTACACTATGTGCTGTTGCATTTTATTCCATTTTTGCTGCTAGGTGGCTGATTATTGCTTCCATCATTAAATAGAGTTAGCAAAAAGTAGCCCAGATGTTGTCAGAGTCCTGTTTCTATTTAAGAGGATGACAAAATACATCACCGCTGGGTGCATCATCCCCTCTGCTCTCTTCCAGTAGCCATGTAAGATCTATGGCAGAGCAGGGGAGAGATGCATGGCACTCACCAGTGTTATGCCCTCAGGTGCTTTTGTTCCCAGTTGCTAGGTTCTCACTAGAGCTGCTCACACTTTGTCCAGGTGATATCCCATGTCAAGCATCAGGTGGAGTCTAGCCAACTGCATCTGACCTGAAGATAGAGTTGCTTGGTCTTTAGATGCAAAACTGCCTCACTGTGTGGTGCTCCATCTTCATCTGGACATCTGTGTGATATTCCTGCAGTAGACAGGGGTGGATGAGCCCCTAGCTCATCTTCTGTATAGAAAGAAGCCTTTGGCTGTGTCTGACCAGTAGGCTTCGTTGCAGCAGTAACTGGTAATAGTTAACTTCCAGTGCATGAAGTTGTCTTTTGGCAGTACGTCCCTTTTCAAATATTCCCCTCCAGATGACATAACCCAGTCTGTACTTTTGGTCATCAAATCCCTGTGCATGAGCATTTCATGGACGTACTCCCTTACTTCCCAGTGATTTCACATCATATATTAGCAAGCATGGGACTTTAGGATCTTCCAATCAGCTTAAAAGCCAAAAGGTAGAACGCGTGTGAGGAAGAACAGGGTTTAGAATTACATGGGCCAGATTAAAGGAGATGCTTATTTTATTCTCCTCAAGTGGCTGACGACCATAGCCAATCTAGCCCAGTGACTGATCCTAAAGGGGATGTGGTGGTGGTGGGTACTACGGGTGAAATGCATGGGCAAAGATGTGTTTGCTGCCTGTGGGAGACACTGCATCCATCTCTGAAGACAAAGACCATGTCAGAACCAAGAAAGTTTTACTTGAGTTACAGAACAAGGGGCTTGTACTTTCTATGGGCAGCAAGACCATTGCTTCTCCCCAAGAACAGATGGCTCCAGAGACAAACAAGGGGTGAGATCCTTACTTTGCTCAAGTCTACTGGATCCAGCTGATGTGGCCACTTCACTAACTGCATCCCCAGCTGGCCAGCAGCAGAGCAGCAGCAGCACTTGGGATGACCTGCAGAGCATCTTCTGAAGGAACATCTGGTTCATGGTGAAACTGACTGATGGGGATGAATTCAAAGGCATAAATGGCATTTCAAAGCTCAGCTCAGTAATGAAGATTTAGTCATCTAACTCTTCAGCCATCTTTGAAAGTCTCATCCCAAACTCTTGCCCATTATGAGATGTTTAGTCCAGAAGTTCAGGAAATGAGTGTGTGTACATGATGAAAAAAATAATGTTTTGATTTTCATCTGCTAACCAAAATCTGTGTGCTGGTGCCAGGGAACTACATCATAGTCTGCACCATGAAAGGTGGTCATTTTGCTTGATAGGTTCAATTGAACTTAAGGGTAAAATAAATATATTGTAATGCCATAAATGTCTGCATTGATAGTACTACATGAAAATGGGAATTTGTTAGTTTAATGTTAATCAGGATAAACAGATATTTAATTTATATTATTATATTTTCTCAGTTCATGTATTTTATTACAACCCTCCCCCCTGAAAAAGTTTTAAAACCCACCTGGATTTCTAAAGTGTAAAAGCAAACAGACTTATTAGAATCGTAAAAAAATACATATAATTTATATATAAGCACTTTCTGACTCCCTTTACTGAATATGCATGATTTATTATTTTTCTTCAATGTTTGATGTATTAACGTTTTACCTGCTAGAAAGACCTTTCGTTTAAGTGTGGGCTTGCAGAACTAGCTGAAGTATTTCTTCCAGATTCAAACCTACACAGAAGAACCATTGTCTTGTGCTCAGTGCCTCAGTGTGATGTCATGGCTCTGGTGTCTCTGAGTAAGAAGCTCTGAGTTATAGCCAGGGCTGCTGCCAATGCACAGTTCTCAGAAATTCATATTAAATTAGATGAAATAATGACATGAATTCAGAGTCTAAGAAGGCATCACCAAGCCATTGAAAAGCAATTAGCACAGATTAAGTTGCTTATCAGACTAATTTTGAACTGTGAGCTCTTGTCGTATTTTAATATTTAAAATTGAGGACTATTTAAAGTAATCTGTCAGTCGACCTTATGCATTGCAAAATAACAAACATTTAAAAATTCACCATGCAACCCAAACTTACATTATTTTTTTACTTTTTATGGCAAGGGCCTGATCTTCAGCAGAGTCAAGTCTCTTAAACAAGTAACGTTTCTTTTGAGTCTGAGTGTAAGTAAAAGGTGCATCACCTTTCTGTTTACAATTTCACACATTTTGGCTTCATTTGCTGCAATTTATTATCAATAAATCTCAGTGTATTGCAAATTCTGTTTTTTCATTCTAGCCAGCTGAGAGCCTGCAAGACTGGATGTTATCCCAGCACCACAGGCCAGCATTGAGACAGAATACATGCTGCCATTTGATATGGCTCAGCTTAATTTAAGAAATAGTCCAGTTTCTGCTAAAAGTGCTTGCAGATTCTGAACAGCTGTAGGGCTTTCCAGTTAATTGCCAGCCCAGGCTGGCTGTGTCACTAGGAGTATCTCTTTCAGCTGGCAGGTTTTTACCAAGTCATTTAAGAGTTGAAATATTTGAGCAAGAAGTTAGTCAGGCTAATACTGATCTCTCTTAAATATTAATCCTGAGACAATTAACTGTAGTCCCCATGTCACATCACATCTACCTGTGTGAAATGGTCACTTGTGCAAGTGAATTACAGTGGAAATGGATCTGTGTTATGGCAGCTAGCTTACCATGCATCCACAGGGATGTCTTTGAGAACAAAACCACTTTTCTAGCTTGAATCTGTAAAGATTTGCAGGTAATCCGGCATGAGTCTAAGGTAAGCAATGGTGCTAGTCCACTACTGGCTGATGATCAGCCCCTACCGCTCTAGAGGAATCCACCAGGTTCCTGTCTATGTGAAAATGGTAAAGGTGGGCATGTAAGGTTTCTGGCCTCAGCTGCTCTAAGTCAGCTGCAGCTGCTCTTCCCAGCTCAAGGTCTCAGCCTCTCAAAAGTCAGTGGGACAGTGAATAGAGTGTGCTTGGAACTGGTAACCTTATTATATACAAGTATTTTTACATTTTGGAGTAATGCCATAGGCACTGTGATGGTAAATGGGTAACCAGTGAGTGCAGATATCAGCTATTTCTACATTGGTTTTGGATGATGTGCCTTGAAATACACACAATTCTCACCTTGGGCCCTCTGCAGTCCTTTCTGAACTGGAAGTAAATTATTGCCCTTTTAAAGAATATAAGGTGATTAATGCTGCCTTTTGACATGCTCAGAGTATTTTCAGAACAACGTGGAGGTCAGAGCCACAGCTTATTTGAGTTGAGTTTAGAAATAGCAACATTGGCAAAGATTTTTAGCCTGTGTTACTTCAGTTGGTGAAGTTGCATAGGCTGGGGAGAAGCACATACAGGATAGAGTGTTAACTAGCATAGTGAAGCAATTTGTGGTATATCTGTCTTCCACCAGTCAAGTAATATAGTTCTTTATGTGAAATACAAAAGTTGAGGTCTAACCAGAAAGGGAACTGTTACTGTCTTATGTTTCTGCAACATACTCAGCTTTGCAGGTCTGATTCCATCTGGGTCATTAGTANAAGGGAAGACTTCTGCCGTGTTGAAAAAACATGTTAGAAAAGTAGTGGAGACAATTCAGCTGAGCAACTTAAGACATCCCTAGGCCTAAGTGGGAGTAGTATCTGTCCATTTAAAGATAATTTGTTTCCCATTAAGTGAAACAACAGATGCTCATGAACATCAGTTCAGAGTAGTACAAGGGGGCAGTGTAAATGGATGGTAAATAATATAGGACTCCCACTTACTCTCATAGTCCTCCTCGATTTCTGCTCTGGCTACCAGCTTGCCAATTAGCAGACAAGGTACTGTGACTTTCCCTGACTGGTCTTGTAATTAACAGCAGTCCCTGTTTTCCCTCTGAATGCTGAATTTGTGAGCAGACAGAAGTGTCTTTGTTGCTGTCACCATCTCCAAAAGAGTTTAGGGACTAACATGTCTGGGATAGAGTCCCTTCTGCCCATCATTCCTTCCCCCAGTGCAGAGTAGGGCTTGATGGTTGTCCTCTGTGGCTGGTGTATTTCAGTGTAGCAACATATGAAAACAAATTGCTAGTGTTCATGTCTACTAATCCTACCTCCAAATGGACCCAATGGCATTGTTTTTATAGAGAAAAAATTCAATGTAAAGTGACAAAAAAGTGACCAGTAAATCACGTAGCAAAGCTGTGCTGCAGAAGGGCTGCAGTCTAAGAACACCCTGAGATCAGGAACCTACCTTCTTTAAAGCCTTCAGCCTACCTGCCATCAGGGCTATAACCCTTCCCTGGTTTATAACAAGTCAGACAACTCAAGGGTTTATTGGAGTTGAATTGCCAGTGGCTGAGCTTCAAATTATTTAGCACAGGTGTTTCTATAGCAGTGATATATTGACAAAATTCGTGTTCAACAGCCATTGTATTTTCAGCTGTGCTGTGATTAATGCTAGCACAGTGAACCTAATATAAAACGTGAGAGTATTTGCTAGCTCAGGAACTTGTTAAAGGTATTTTCTTACAATATTGGAGCTGCTATGTTTATCTAGGTGTGTTTCTTTGGTCTTGCATTTTCATAAAGGGTATGATATTGGTTTTATAAAGCTGTCATTAAACCTGAAATCTGCTTCTCTGCAACCAAGTGCATTAGTAGCCCTGTTAGCCAGTGTGCAGCACTCAAGCAGGTGAAAATAAGATTATGAGGAATCCAATGACAGTCCATTATCCTTAGCACATTTGTCTTGAGCAGCGCCTGTGCATCTGTTACACATATAGACATGTTTTTACTAGAGGTGCTAGAAGTCTCGAAACAAGTCTTGCAAACTTCTATATGTAGAAGAACATAAAAGGAGCAAAGTTAACAAGAGGCTGGGGACTGTAAAACAAGGGTAGTGAAGCGCGTTCATCATCAGCAAAGTTTGTGAGTTTTAGAAGAGGTTTTATGTGTACGCATGCACACGTGCATTTTTAGGGGTTTGAAAAACTCATGCATGAGCATAGTAAATGGCTGGAAAATGTATAAGGCTGTTTGTTCAACACATGCAAATGAAAACACAATCAGAGACACTCACACAACATACTTCAGTTCCAAGTTGTGCAGAGTTGTTTCATTAATAACTTTGTGCCCCAACAGTCAGTTGTTCTAATATTCTGAAAGATAGTCTCTGTTGTCACTGTAAATTGCCAGCAGCTCCTTCAAACAGTAACTGTTCCTGTGGGCAGAAGATAAATGCCATTGTGCATCCATACTGTATTGTGGTGTGCATCTGTCCAGAAAAAAAATACATTTAGAGACAATCATGGTCCTATTACTTGTTATTTTCCTGACAGAAAAGAGGCTGTCTTTTATCTCTGCATTGAATAGGTTGTAGGACGAGCAGCAAAGGCACCTATCTCTGGTCTGAGAGAGAAAACCAATGCAAAAAAGACATTTCAATTTGAGGAAGGGTCTCTTCTCTGATTTGAGAAAGCAGCTTTACATTTCTCATGACTGAGCTGATGCTCATAGGCAGTCATTCTGTCCATGTGCTACTGCTATTTAAAGACGTGGCTTTACAGCTCAATTAGAACCTTTTTAGGGGACAATGGGTAGAGCAATCAGAGGTCTGAAATAGGAGTCAGTTTTTCTTGGTAGCCAGAGACTTAGTTAACATTTGCTACATTTGCTAGGAGCTGGCATTAGCAGTTTCAGTCCGACTTAGAATGACTTGAGAGTTGGATGCAACTTACTGAATATTTTACACCCATTGGCTGATTAGTAAGATTAAACATAATCATGTGAAAACTAAGCCCTCTTCTTTCAAAAACAGCCTCAAAATTGAAAACTTCTTGTACAGAGTATTTTGTCAAGTATCTTTGCAATTTTGATTTTCACTGAATTATAAAAGCCTCATTTCTACCTTGTTATGCTCCAGTTTACTGAATGTGCAGACATTTATCAAATGGGCCATCAGTAGCTGTAGAAATGCAGTAGTATATCCAAGTTAAAATTCTTGCTTTGATTACTACAAATCCATGGAGTCCTTGGGTCCAAAGCTTCCACTGAAGCACAGCTATTTGCAAATAGATTTTTATAGCACATTAGTGCTGGAGGAGAGTCCAAAGAAAATAGTCCTTTTCAATATTAGAACCAGCTGTGACTTTCTTGTGCTGATGACTCATTCTTTTTTTTCTTTTATAGGGTGGGAGAACTAGGCAAAAGACACACAGAGTCTTATTCAACATGTTGTTTGTTTTGCAAAGGGTATCCTAGCCACAAGCCAACTTGATCATACCAATATGCAACTCATGTTTATTTGAAACTTTTTTCTTTTAACAGTTCCAATTATAAAAACAGAACCCACAGATGACTATGAACCTGCTCAAACCTGTGGACCAATGAACCAAGGCTTAAGCCATCTTTCTAAACCATACTACAGCCAGCAGATCATGATGCCCCCTGATCCTGCTTCCTGCCTCGTGTCTGGCTTTGCCTCCTGTCAGCAGCGAAATGCTGTGGTGTCACCATCTCCCAGTGCAAGCCCCAAGCTGCATGACCTTTCATCCTCTCCTTACAAGTGCATCCCCAACCCAGGCCACAGCCACCTCGGACTTCAGCAGCCCACTGGAGGTGTTCCCATCATACAGGAAGTGCCAAGGTCTATAGTTGTGCACCCAAACTCCACTGAGCAATCATCTCACATCATGCTGCAGCCGCAGGTGAGTCAACATCTGAGCAGTAGCTGTTCCTTTGGTTATCAACAAACACTCTGTCCCAACAGTCCCTCTTCTCCAGTTCCATCTGTTACCCAAGAGCCAACCTATTTGCAGTCCTGCAGTCCAACTCACTCATCCATAATGAGTCAACAGCAGCAGCAACTGCCGAAGGTTCACAGAAATGAATCTCCAACAACCCAACCACTGTCATTGCCAGAGTTGCATGAGGAAAGTAATCATAATTTGGCCCCTATTCCTGTAACGATCAAGCGAGAACCTGAGGAATTGGACCAGATGTACCTGGATGATGGTAAGTCTCCCACAGCATAGGTTTGTGTTCAACCATGTTGCTATATCAGTGAGTTCCTTTAACTTCCTCCTCCTTTTGAATCTTGGTGGAAACAAGTTCAATTAACTGCCTGGTGGAATGGTGCAGACTTTTGCTTGGATTGTCTCTGTATGGGAAAGGGTTTAATTTTGTTTGCTATAATGACATCTTCGTATCTAAGCATTAAATGCTGTTAGTTACTGTGGAGCTAGATGCATGACCGATAGCTATGCTGCAATAATCTTAACCATATAGTCTGGGCTTATGCCCATGCCAGTGATCTGTGGAACTGCAGGGTAAACATACTTAACACTGTCACATCCATAATGCAGTGAAACATCAGATGTGCAAATTGGTTCACCGGAACTAAATGATAAACTGCTCTGTCTCAGTTGAGACGGTTCAGATTGAAATGGAGGCACATCTTTCAGCATAACTTTTCAGTCTGGTGCCATCTGATGTGAAGACTAATTTTTCCTTTACCTTTTGTAAGTTATCCAAAGATTTATTAGTCAAAGGCAATGAAAGGAATAATCTGGAATGTGATTACGTGACCTCACTGTACTGTCATTTAGCACTTGCTGCTAATTTTTCCAGTAGTATTCTGGATCCTCACCTTACTGCAGTGAGATCCCTACCAATAGCCACATAACTTTATATAACATATGCTATTTGAAGAGTAAATGCTTTTGGAATGGCTGCATTGAAACTAATTGGTGTCAAGGAGAATTTGAATGTGATTGTCTTTCAGGTAGAATTTATAGACAATTCATTGCACTGTTTTGTAAGAAAAGGACATTTAGTCATTCTGTTTTAAACAGTGTGATACTTACTGAATTAGGATTACAAGTGAATGTTTTGGAGCTTCAGTATTTTTGCTTTTCAACTCTAGGAAAATTATTTTTTCTTAACAGAAGTTATTATTGGTTGCATGATAGACAGGCCTAAGGAACATTTCCTAATTAGGAGTTCAATTCACTAGGGGTTTTGCACAACACGTCTTTTGTGACAAGGTTTTCTTTGTATAGCGTGCATTTTTATCAGGTACCTATGCTAAAAGGAGCAAGATTTCAACAACCAAAAGAAGTATACACAAACCAAAAGAAGCCATGCCCAGATTTTGGTTTTGAGAGAGAACGGAAGTTATCTATGGAAGGAAGAGAATACGGATAAAATCTAAACCTAATCTATAGTATCCTTCTAGAAAAGCATGAGAAGCAGGCAGTCTTTCTGTGTTACATCTCCAAAATCCATCAGCCACTTTTCTGATGGCAGTATGAAAGCTGCCTTTGGCTAGTCTTTGCTGGAGAGATCGGACTGTGGCTCAGGGATGAAAGGTGAAGCTCCTCAGTCATGTCTACTTCAGGTTTCTCCTGGAGAAACGCAGGAACTTTGCTACCATGCAGTCTGAGAGGGAGATTTTTTTTTCAGCAATGCTCATGCTCTCTGACAAAGCATAAATGGTTTAGCCTTTACCCCATCTCTCTTCCATCCTCTCTTCTGGACACACACACATCCCAACACCCACACCAGTCCTCTGATAGATAATCTGACAGAAAAAAATTACTTACGTAGTTCCAAAAAACTAAACACCACCAGTTCCTGCTAAGGGTGGTAATCAGAAATTATAACCAGAGGAAGCCCCTTCTCTATGTCTGAACTGAAATTAAGATTTGCCTCAGGGGTCACACTGGTGTTATGTGACCCATGTGAGCTGCCCTTCCCATCCATGGCTTGTCTCATTGCCTGAAGAAAAGATCATCCATTTTATATTTTGTGTTAACAAAATAAAGCCCTTGTAGAAATCAGGATCTTGCACATAGCCACATGTTTTTGCTGCTTCCTTAGAGTCATATCAATTGATTACGGAGCAGTAGAGCAGGCTAATCAAAAATTAACCTGCCAAATGTAGCAAAAGTCATATAAATTTCCAGAGGATCAGCTCATGGAACTACATCCCCTGGGTCCAATAGCTGGGTCCAGCCCACAAGAGGGGCAGAAAGCCTGATGCTGTGGGTCAGGGAGTGCAGTGGGGCAGTTCTGGGTGGCAACAGCCGATCCATAGGCCAGAATAAATGAGACTTGAAGACACATCTGATGTCATTTTATCCTCCCCAGCAACTATCTAATCACCTCATCCTATCTTAGAAAAAAAAAACCTTCTTATGCTTACCTGTTAGTTATAGAAGGGTAACAGCTGGGCTGCTTTGCAGGGTCTCACAGGGCAGTCTGGCCACTGTGGTGACTACCTGGAAACCACCAGTAATTGCTCCTGGTGTTCCTTTAGGTGCTGTACATTGACATCTGTGCTGAAAAGGCAAATGTATGCCTTTTCCTTTTTTTCCTTTCCTTTTCCATGTATGCAATGCCTTTGTGCCTGATATCATTTGTCTCAGACCTCTGGCCATAACTCTGGAATAAGTGAGAATGTTTCTTGCAGAGTGGGTCGTACTGAATAAAAGCAACTCCTTTTTCTTATGCTAGATCTATTTTTTTTATAGGAGCTTTTAAGTCATTGCCATTGTTTCTTGTTAGTATCATATCCATCTTAAAGTTTTTTTCCTGGGTGGGTTATCTGTGCTTTACAGTCATATTCTGAAAATATCAAATCATACCTGTGAGTAAGGACAGTTACTCTTTTTTTTTTTAACATTTTTCCTCTACCTATTTATAACTTGTCATCTCATTGTTTCAGTTCATATCCCTTCATACAGCATGATTTAAATTTTTTTACAGTATTTTTTCAACCTTTCCATCTGTGAACAATATGAAAGCTACAGAGAGGTCACATGTCCATGACTGCTTGCTTTGCCTGCAACTCTAAGTGTACCAACTCTTTCCCTCCTGCTTAAAGTAATTTAAAAGTAATGAAATATTTTAATGACATGAAAAATTAAATTCGCAAAACATTTCTTCATTTTAAAAGTATATCTTCATGGTGTCTTGTAGCTATTTAGTACCTCCAGTTTTACCTGAAAGTTGTTAAGAAATGTGAGGTATATACATCTAACATACTCGTGGGACTACCAGACAAAAAAGTATCTAACTGGCTATGCCAAATTATATTTGCTAAAATTCTAGTTGCTTGTTTACCACTTTGGGGAGGTTTAATTTATGTATGTGATATACACATAGCAATCTCGGACCAGGTATAAACAGTATGTGGTTGTATGGGATCAAAGCAATCTTTATTCCTTTTGGTCTGGAATATCTCCAAATATACAGCATCTATACTGCAGAGTAGAGATGGAAAAAAAACAGTCAGTAAGTTTATAAAAATAAATATCCTATATATGACATTTTCCTGCTTCAGTAATGGTGGGCAGCTGATGTGATATGAAGAGAACACCAAAGATACTTCCATTTTGACAAATAAGTTTCAGTCTTGGCAATCTTGTTTTAGAGAACAATCTACAGTAGCTACCTGTCTGTCCATTTTCAGTATGTGGATATATGATTCAACATGTAGAACATATTTAAAACTCATGCTGTAAAGTGTTACCTGATATATTATGGCTATTCTCTTGATATTGAAAGGTACCTGGCTTGTATAACAGCGCTTGTTTAAAGTAATTCTGAGTTCAGCCTCCTGACAAAGGTTATGGCTGACTCCCTATGCTGCTTTCACAGCAAGATTTGATTAAAAGTGGTTGAAATATGACATTTTTGCCTGGTTTTGCTCCTCTGTGGGACCATGGTCCTTTGCAGCAGAAGAGATGGTGTCTCCTGTCCTCCCTGCCAGAAGCTCTTGCAGTAATCTGCAGGGTGCTGAAGCACCCTGGCAGAACACGCCAGGGCTAACACTGGCTCCATGTGCCTTGTCCACCCCTGCCTTAGGCACTGAAGGTTACGTGACATTCCCCTTTCAGATGAAACTTGAGAGCAGTGTGGGGTGCAAGGGTGGTAGAGCTCATGGAAACTCCTTAGGCAGGCAAGCTGGAGGAACCTCTTCAGTTCAAGTCCATGCAGATAATTGCTTTTAATTAAAAATGACAGATGATGAGTGTAATATGATGTTCGAGATGTGAAGTGCATTGACTGAAGAGATGATCAGTTTTGGGGAGCTATAGGCTATTGAGAATTCTTCCTGTTTCCTTGAACCAGTCATTCTTTCAAGGAAATATGAGAATTTACTTAATTTGTATGTAATATTTGAACATGCTCCACTTTCCAGCCCTCGGCTTGGGTGAAAAGCTGTGGTAGTACTCTTGAACTAACCCTGCTTCTTTTCTGTTGACCAGGGCAGGTCATATATTTTTTCCAAATTTTAAGTCTTTTCCTTAGTTGTAGAAGAAACTGCAAGCCAGAGGCAGTGGTGTGTAAGTTCACACAGCTTTCAGGATGTTCGGGCCAATGTGAGCTGGTCAAGCTCACAACAGGAGATGCTAGAGGTGACTTAAAATCACCTTCCTTATCCCCATTTCCCTTTCCTGGACCTAGTGTAGCCTGGGTGGAACACAGAACTGAGCTCCAAATATTTCATTTCACCAGGATGGAGAGAGTTCAATTAGGCATGCTAATGCCAAGAAACATTTTTCCAGGTTGTAACTGGCACTCCCACAAGCTATTACATTTTTTACCTGCAGCAGAATGACATTCAGTTGTGAAATTATTTCCTGCCATTAGAAACATCAAAGAAAGTTTTCTTTACAGATGAAAATGAAACTGTTTTTAAAAAGCAAGTGGGAAGCACAGGGGGACTAACAGGAAAAAAATGTGTGCCTTAGTTTCTCAGCAGATTTCAAAGTAGATTATACACAGAGTGATTGCATTTGTTAATGCACAAAACTTTACAAAAGTGGTTTTTAATTCAAAGCAAAGCAGCATTCTGGAGGATCCTTTAATAAAGGTATGCTTGAGTACTGAAGCTGAAGATGGTCTTGGCTTCTTTGAGCTTTGCCTGGCTTCTAGTCTCAGCTTTTGAGATGCATACCCAGCCACACTGAAATCAGCAGCACCCTCCCATTGCAGGCAGTGGGGCCAGGGTTCCACTCACCATTGAAAAAACTGTTTTCCAAAATACCCCGAGTCCTGTGTACATGCCAGAACTGGTATTACAATATCTGAAAGACAGATCTCTTGTCTGAAGTTCTGTGTATTACTTCAGCCTCTTCTCTCCACACGGACACTTTCATAAAGGCCTCTGTCCTGATCTGGACTTGATTGGATCTATAAATCTTTGCATAGTACAATGAAAATGCATAGGCCATAAGTGAAAGTATCTGATGTTTAGATATGTGGCTAACAGAGTATCAGAACCACATCATCATTTTTTTTAAAACAAGGAGGCTTTTGTTCTTTTAATTGTCTTTGCACAGCTGTGAGTTTTATAGCTCTGTACCAATGAATGCTCTCATTGCAACTTTTATTTTAGTCTGAAAAGGTAAATTGGGAGCATTAAGCCTGCAGTAAGTATGTAAAAGTGGCAAAACCACAGGTAAAGTGTTACTGAAAGCTGCAATCCTGCCAGCCATTTCATTTTAAACATAGTTCTTTTAAAAATAACTTTTGCAGTAAAAGTTGTAATTCCTGGATGTAATATGAGCTATTGCTAATGTCATTCCCATGAATTGCTTACAGTGTTGAACTGTTAGATGTCTGACAAGTCCATATATCTCCTATACCGTATATATGAAAGTTTTTTGCCTCTAAACCATATGTTCTTTTTCTTACTCCTCTATGGTCTTCAAATGCACGTGGTTCAGTGATATAGTTTATTTGAACAGGAACCATAGCAGACAGAATTATTCTTTTGCTGAAATATATCCTTTTTCATACATCTCAGCTTCATGATTAAAGTGGTTGGCTCTCGAGGCATTAAGTTTAGTCTGCTGCTGCCACAATTATGCCTTTGAAAATTCCTGAGTGCACTCAGTGATTTCCAGTAGTCCAGATGTCATTAGAACAACATGCAGGTAGTCTGCAAAGTCCAGTAACACTGTCTACACTTTGGTCTGGCTTGGGCAAGCTTTTCTCTCTCCTCCTCTTGGCCAAGCTTCACAGCTCTGGGAGAAAACAAATAGCTTTCCTCATGGAAAGTTTTACTTAATCTGGCATGGTGCCTGAACCTAGACCCTCCTTGTCTCTAATGATGATTCAAAGCGTACATGCTACTGTGATAAAGCATGCTGAGTCGTTAACATTTGGGACTTGGTTTGTATGGGATGAGTAAGGGAGGACTGAAGTAACGTGCTCATGTCAGACTTTTGGTGGACTTGCACATCTGGGTTTCAGTGGTATCCTTTTACATGAAACTGCACACCTGCCAGATCAGGTTTTACTGTTTCTAGAGGGTTTGCTGAATTGGGTCTCTCAAAGCCCACTAGAAGAAAGCTTTCAGAAGAGCAGTTGACCAGACTGTCACTTCTGTTTTTCTCAAGTCCCAGGTGTGTAGCTGTCCACAGAGCAGACCTGTCTACCTTTTAGCTGCAGTATGCTGTGAAATCTGACAGTGAACTTTGCTTTCTTCTAAGAACAGCAATTAGATTTCCAGGGTGGTCCTTAAGTCTCAGGCTTTCAAGGAAGTTTCTGGTCCATTCACAGAAGTTCTGAGTGCCTCCACTCTCATTCAGTGATGGCAGGAACTGGTGAAGAGAAAAAGAGGCTGGCCAAGCAGTGGGAAAACTGCAGAAATGAGCAGGCAGTGCTTTGCGGTGTTTTGATACTCAAGACTACTTGAAGTGTTGAAAACCTAGCATTTGCCTGGTGTGCATCTGCATGCACACCTTCATGTTAAACATTTTAAGTAATTAAGTTTTCAACTGAGGTTGTGTTGCACTCCTTTTCAGCTAAGAGCAAGCTTCACACTGCAGCCCTGCTGTGCCATCAGCTGGCGAAGAGTCTGTGCCATCAGCTGGGGAAGAATTTCCTTCTCACTCCAATGCCTGATTCATTCTCCTATTTCCATAATAATGATTGTTGGCATTGCTGTTTGAAATGGTAAAGGTTTTGTGGGTTATTTTCTCTAAGTTTTCTTTGGCAACTGGAGGAGAAGAAGTTGCTGTATCTGAGCCCCGGTAGCATTTACATCTGCTTTTAAGCCTGGAGGAGTACCAAGGAAAATACATGGCTTGCAGAAGCACAAGCTTCATGAGGAAGCTTTGTTCTGATGCGATTCGTTTTAGGAATATGTTTGTTTGAAATGTTTCTGCTGAGTGGTCAGGCGTGGCTGCATGGCTTGTGTACAGCCTCCGTGTTCTCCTGTTCTGAACCTGTCCTGACAAAACACTTCTGGGGGAGTTGTTGTAGAAAACCCCTCTCCCCCAAGAAGCATATGATCTCACAGACTCCTGCTGTGTCTCAGCAGATCTGGGCTGAAGTAAGGCACTAGCTAAGCCCAGCAAACACATACGTGTCAGAGGAAGCACTCTCATGAGTAAGCTCTCTGACTTCACCTACAATGCTCTTGGCTGAGTGCTGGCAAGCTGTAGTGTTGCTAGGTCGCAGAGCAGTGAAGGGACTGCCTCTGCTCCCACTTAAGTCAATAACACCGTTCCCTTTGGGTTTCTTGGGAACAGGACCAGGCATATGGCTGATAGTTAAAACACATAATAGCTACATTCATTGAAATCTGGTCGCTGATAGGCAAAGAGGGAGTCTTTTCTACCAGACTTCTGCATGGCATAGCTAATTGGTTCATCTACATCTGCTGGACAACTGAGGCTCAGTCATGGGCCTGATAGCAGCTTGACAATCACAGTTCAGAGCGGGCTGCTTGATAACCTGGCTCCTGGTCTTTCCTTCTCTCCAAGGAACTAATGCTGATTAAAGCCAAAGGGGGCACCCAGGCTTTCCACACCAGGCTTATCTCCAGGCTAGGAGGAAGCTTGTGAAAAAAAAGCAGACCCTCAAAATGTGCCTTTCCTCCTCTGTCTTTGAGGAAGCCTGCAAAGTCTGGACATTGAGAATACCTAGAAACAGTTGGTGAGTAAGAAATACAGTAGGAAAACCAAAACCTGTTCCTTATTGGCCAGCCTGACTGGGTTTGTCTGCAAACCAGGGAGCTGCACCAGCCTTCTGCCTGCTTTACAAGGCTTCCCTTTGTTGTTAAGTCTTATACAGTTTGCACACTTCGAAGCCTACAGCAAGACAAGTGTCAGAAAGTGAAGAGATAGTGCTGCAAGTGTGTCAAAATTCCCAAACTGTATTTTCCCTGAGCACATGAATTGCAATATGAGCACTCAGACAACCTTGAAAAGCAATGCTACAGGCTATCTAAGTCCATAATTAGTGGATTAAATTCTTTTGCCCTTACATAGTTTCAGCTCATGTTATCCAAGCATTGTGTGTGCACAGGAACATTCCTCACTTGCTTTGCCTTAGCAAAACTAAAGCATGATTTTTCTACTTAATTTTGGCCCTTCTGCAACCATATGAGAGTGCAGAAGACAAGATTTGACTCTTCATGTCTGTGCTGTCCAGATTGCTCTTGATGTCAGATTACTGTGGGAGCTAGGGCGAAAGATTAATTCTGTTTCATAACTGTTGTGATAACTTTGGGGTTGCAGAATAGATATTACAGTAGATCTTAAGAATCAATTTTGATACCCTAGGAGCAGCAGTCAGTTACTTTCTAGTGCGTCAGGGAAAATACGTGTTTCATTGTTACCTCGTAAGCAAAGTCTTCTGCAAATTAATTAAGAAGTAGAAAAAATGCTGGTTTGGGTCACAGGAGAAGCCTCCCAATATATAAAGCTGAAGAATATTTATTTTAACTTTTATTTCCATCCTGTATATGCAAATCCATATAATATATATGTGTGTGCACATATGTGTGTGCACACATACAGAGACATATATGTAATGAGCTATAAGACTTAGTATACTAATTATTTTGCTTCTTTGAAGTTACTGTGGGTGAGAGTGAAGTAAGTCTTTTCTACTCATAACTGACTTCTTTGAAAATCCTGCAGGTGCCTGCTGAATAAAACCTTTTAGAAACATGAGGTCAGGTGGAAAGCCCATCCTGTGGACCTTCTGTTGTGTACAGTTAGTTTCAGTACTGAAATGCCTGTTGCATTTCTAAAATCTGGCTCCACGCTGCTGCAAGCCTCCGAGCTGAAGCTGTCACTGCTGCTAAATGTTTCTCAGGCATCTGAGCTTTTGCTATCCTGCTATTCTTTTGGAAGACAGAAGCAACTGGTAAAGATGATGTCTTTGCTATTAGTTGACTTTTTTTTTTCCACTGTGATAACTCTATTCCACTGTCCTCCAGGCTGCTCTTGGACTTAGCTATTCACTTGAGGGCTTTCACCTCAGAGCATCTGCATAAACCATTAATAACTTCCTCAGGCATCTTCATATAACTGTATGTCTCTGGGTCAGTACTACTGGGAGGTTTAAATGTGCTTCTCAATCTAAAATGACTGTGTGTGAATTGTCATATAGAAAGAGGTTAGCAGAGGAACTGTTCCTGACCTTTTTCAATTAGGTGCACTCCTGTTTATTTTTATTCTTCAGAGAAATTTCCCGAACTCATTGTTAACCATTGCATGAGATGATATAGAGCTGTCCCTTGGGCCCTAGCAGTCAAAGGTTAGAGCTTCCTGAAGTCGCTAGAATTGATGCAACACAAATTCAGATTTTGTAGAAAAAAATAATGAGTCTAAGCTCTGGCTAGATGTACCTCACCCAGACACTGCATGCGATCTTTTTGAAAAGAAAGGGCCTCCAGCAATGGAGATGGCTGCTCTACTTCAGTCTCTGAGTTCCTGGTAACTTTGAAACTGTTCATGGGGATTCTTGCTTTTTTTTTTTTTTTTTCCACATATAGAATATGTTAGGGTGAGGAAAGACCTCATTGCAAAAGAAAAAGAAGCAAAAATAATTCCAGGGCAAAAAGTACCATCAACCACAGGGAGACTACGCTTTTTGCATCAGTGGACAAACACAGCTATAATGGCTACTTTGGAGAACTTCCCAGGAATTGTTGCACTATTTCCAGAAACACAGGCTGTATCTTTACGGGCTAGACTGCACCACTAGCGGTGTTTTAAACCATAGGCTCACAGTTGGACATACTGTGTCAGATCACCACTTGCTAAGAACTCGCAAACCTCCATTTTTGCCAGACAAACTGCTGGTTTCTGCCCTGTTTGGCTTATAGCCAGAATTGTAGTGGTAAGGGTGACCATCTCCTTTAGAGACAGAGGGTTTGTACTTACCTTTTGCAATACAAGTTCCCTGATATTTCACACTAATTCAGTGGTAAACTAAGGTCCTGAAGTGGAATCATTAATGCTGAAGTCAAGGAAAGGTTTGCTAGAAGAATATGCTAATGAGAAACAAACTTGAACGGTTTTAGTTGCTAGTTTACAGGTCCAGAGATAGCTACAACTATCAGTTGTGTCTGTGCATACTTGCTGTCAGAGTCAGATCCAAGACCACCAGTTGAAGCAGAGGCTCTGCATGGGGCCGTGCCATGGCAAGGAATCAGCACAGTTGCGGGATTTGAGTCCTTTGTGACAAGTGCTGGCAAGTGCATATGTGTGTATACATTTATTCTATTTGGGAACAAACTAAAAAAATAGAAGCTTTCTCATGATGCTGTAGCGCAGTTAGCAAGCACTTGAAATTTTCTGACGAAGATTATGGCTGTGAAACTACCTGGTGTAATTAGAGTGAAACAAGGCTTAAGAAAAAGAGAAATGAGAGGGAAGTTAAATATAACATCTTCATAAAAAAAAAAAGACAAACAAAGATGAATTTTGGAAGAAAAGGGGAAAGGGTGAATGTGGGTGTGAGAGAGAGGAGGTTTTCTAAAACTGAAATGGTACAAATGAGTAGTAAGAGCCCAGGATTTGACTACCATAGAAAAGTGTATCTAAAGAATGCCTCACTTTGCCTCAAAATAATTTAAATATAGAGAAAAATGGGGGGAGAGGATTAAATGAGCAATGTGCTCATTAAACATATATATATATATGAGGAGAGAGTTTATCTGAGCAGTAACCTTAAGCCTGTCAGTTTGTCTGTATTGATCTATGGTCAGATGATTGCACCATGTGGAGGTAGGAGATTTTGGTGGCCTAGATCTGCTGAGGCAGGACCCTCAAATAACCCTAGAATTTCTTTCCATGCTTATTGCCAAGTTTTCTGAGGAGCAGAGAAAGGGCTTCAGTGCTACCACTGGATGGAGTGAGCTTCTCTAGGGAGCCCAAAAAACCCCTGAGAGATATGGGAAAAAAAGAAGGGTGTGGGAGGTGCTCCTTGAGTAAATAGTCATGTCATCTGAATTTAGGGAGAAATTTTCATGTCAGTTTTAATACTGCAATTTAACAGAACATTCAATAAAAATGAGAAAAATGAAAAAATATTATCCAGTGCCTCTTCTCCAATTGGAAATTACCCAGAAAAAAAGTAGTTACGGAATCAACTTTTGCAGCCTTTGAAAGGTGGTATTCAAATTATATTTAGGACATGATCCAAATGCCATGAAATTTTTTTCCATCAGCTTCTATGGATGTACTAAAACAGGATATGTTAACTTAGGGGAAATAATAACAGAGTGAACAGAAGATTCACAACACATTATGAATCACTCTATTGAAGAATCAATTAAAGCCAGATATTTATATAAAGACAGAGAAGTAGCAAAAAAATGATTTTTTTTTAACTAGATGAAATTAGAACATCTGCTAAGTTTCCAAAGCTATGTTTAATATTAACTTGGGAAAAGCACCTGGACTGAATGGTGTCTCATCAAAAATTTGTGTTTCCAGACTAAAATCACTTCTATACTTAAAAAAAATAAATCATCTGCTCAACCAAAAGAGGAAACTTCTCTCTAAACCCTTCCCTACTGCTAAATGTTGTTATGGGGACTATCACCATCTTAAACCAGAGAATCAACAACGTGGAAATTCTTCTGTATGACCCATTCTTTTGTGAATTGTTAGGGTCTAGTACCAGAGGTTCTACCCTGCTGGCTGCAATACACAAGCTACACCTTCTGCATCTATGAACTGGACCCGCAATTGCATAACAGTACATTTAGCTAACAGTGCAGTAGCCTTTATTTTTATGAAAAATATTTCGGATTCAAGAACTGAGAGGAGAGTATGGAAAGTGAGCAGATTTTTGGTAGGGATGCCATATTTCCTTCCAAGGAATCTACAAATGGATGGACCATTTCTTTGGTTGATAAGCGAGTATTCAGAAAATCTGCTTTCTGAAGCAAACTTTTTTCTCAGTCAGAAAGTGGTAGGAGACAGGACTGCCTGTTAGGTCATGTGAGTTGTGACCCTAAAAAAGTTTGGTCAGCCAGCTAGAGATCATCCAGCCGTATACCTGATGTTTCAGTGGCTATATTTATGGTTTCTCTGATGATGAAATCTAGATTTCTGCAACACTCAACGTAATTTCTCTTCTGTCAGTTAAGACCTTATTTCACTGAGGAGCTGACAGGTGTTTATGATGCCAAATGAGGCTATATAATGCTTTTTGTTGTGCATGGTCCCTTGAGCAATGTGGGCTGCTGCCTCCCTTCTGACAAATGTTAGTGTTCCGTAACTTGTCTAAAGATAGTCAAAATTCATATGAAAAACTTTCATTGAGGGGAAGCACCACTGCAGTGCAATTCTTCTAGCTACATCATTACTTGAGATTACTCCATTTTTATATACAAGCAGATATTTCTGAGTATCTTTTCCTCTACAGACTTCTATTTATATTATGTATCCGTATCTCACATGCCAATGGAAATACGGAAAGGAAGTTAATTTGTATGAATGGACTTTATGAATTTCATGATTTACCAGTAATGAAATCCTGGTTTGCAGAATGAGAAATAGTAGGGCTTTTCCAAAATATCTTAATCCTTGGCTATGATTTGTGATATAAAAAGAAACATTCTTTCCTATGTGTCTGAAGTCCAAGTTGTGCTCTATGAACCTATGTGATTTTCTTTTCAGTCTCATGTCAGTAAATAATTGCAGTTCTGCTCTTTAGTCTGTCTCTGACCTTTGTTATGCTTGCCTTTCCCGAACAAAAGCTGAGAAGACAGATTGATCTCCTTCTGTGATCTTATCTAGCCTAGTGTGAAAGGAAAGTTCATTAATCCTACTCCCAAATTCCTTAACCAGTTTACTATAAGTGTACTACTCTATAAGAATATGTAATACAGAACAGCCATAACAGTGCTTAAAACAGGATTAGGCAATAACTCATATTTTCTAACAACTCCTCTACTTCTACAGAAATACAAATTAATTTTCTTTATATTGTCAAGGGTCTTTTTTCAGGCTTTATGAGTTCAGGCTAGAACATCGTCCATTCTGTCTAAACATGACCAATTTGTGTAATTCTAGTTGTTAGTACCTGAACGTGAACCAAGGATATTTTGTATTTTAAGAAGTCTCTTTAGGGGATGGGACAAACCAAGTAGCTTAACGTCATCTTGTTTTAACAATTAAAAATTGGCAACCGAGCTGAGTAGTCAAGCAAGCAAAAGAATTTTTATGCCTAGAGAAATGTTTAAGAGTCTGGAAAAGAAAAAACACATGCAACTAAAACCCTGTGTATGGTTTTCCACAATTCTCTAGAAAGCAGATAGGGCACTAGGATCAAACAGTACCCATGCATATGCATTAAAGCCAACAGACTGAAGTAAACACAGAAATCTCACTGTCCTCTTTGGGTGGTAGAAATCAGAAATCTACTGACATCAAAGAAGTTGTGTATGTTTCAAAATTCAGGCAAAATAAGAGAAAATATGTACTTGCTTTTTTTTTTAATTTTGCCTATCAACATTACAATGCTTCAAATCATTTTTAGGGAGTAATAGGCAAAGTAAGGTATTTACAAATGCAATGATTGATTCTTTCCTGCCAAGCTATGAGACCTTGTGCATCTGTAGGCCACTTTTACATAAGTGTCTGTGTTTAATAAGAACTTGATGCACAGCCCATTACAATAAATATGTATTCTTTCATTTTCTTCTGTGGTCTTCAGGTCAGGCTCCAACGTAGAATCACGAGAATCTATCGCTTAGTACTCTTAAAGGAAGTCCTACATTAAAATAAGTAATGTGTGAAAATCTCTAATACTAGAATAAAAATTAAGGGCCCAAAAGTTAATTCAGACACCAGTTATAGTTCCCAAAGTAACTGTAAAAGATTATATTACATGAATACATAAAGGTGAATAGCAAATACAGTAATCTGAAATACTGTCTGTATTTTACATGTAGTGTGACTGACTTGCAGGGTTTTAAGAACCTTCACTTTGGTTGTTTGGGTGTGCTTATATTTATAGCAGTGTTTGTATTGGTTACAAGGCCTAGGCAGAGGGACCTCAAGGAGTCCTACGAAGCCAATGCACATTGAATAGTAGGTAAGTATATTTTCATTGAATGCACTGTGCCTTTTTCTGTCTCCCTTTATACCAGCAGGATGGAGAAATTTCTCTGCTGGAGTGATTGTCATACAGGTATGTAAGGTCCTCTTGAGTTGCTTTAGTCTTTTGTATGGTCTATAATGAGACAATAACTACACTGCACCATGCATTCTCTATGGAATAATTTCAACAATTTCCTATTTTCTGCAATGTTTTTCTCTGAAGGGCCTTCTTCATCTGTGAAAAGCTTTCTGTTGCAGGTCTCTGTAGACAGTCATGACAAAGAGAAAGCATGAAAGCTTCTAGGGTAGAACATTCATCCTTGCTTATCTGGCCCTCAGAGACATTAGTTAATCAAGGCACGATATCCCTTACAATAGGATAAGTGCTGTAACGCTACCTCTGTTATCCCAGTGAACATGAGGACTTATCATTCCCATTCCCATGGCCATTTTACAGGGTTTGTTTTCTTCTGACAACAACATCCACAGCATTTGGTGCTATCAACACCAACAATGAATCTGATGCTAGCTCTGTGTGTTATCAGCTCCCTAATAACTGCTGTTTGGGGTGGGCTTTTTTTTTTTTTTCTTTCCCACTGCATTTGTGAGAATTTGTCTCCTGGAGCTACTGTCTATCAGGCCCCTGCAGCTGCTGTTGTTTTAGATATGGCAGGATGTAGGTACCGGAAAGCAGCAAGAGTTTACAGTGCTCAGAAAAATCTAGAAATTCCTCTGATTTACCCCAGGCTCTGGCTCCAATCAAAACCAGTTACAAAAAGAAAAAAAAAAAGAAAAAAAGGCAAAGGAAGCAGGGTTTGTTGGTGTGGGGAAAGCCCAAGCTGACAGCGGTGTCTGGGCCATGAGTGTCAGGAAGAAGAGTTTTAGCCATCCGCTTCTCTGAGCTACCAGGGAGAAGCCACTCTGAGCCCACAAGCAAGGGCGCCCTCCTGGACTTTATGAACAGAGAAGGCCTTGTGGGAGATGTGATTGTTGGAGGATACCTGGGGCAAAGCAATGATGAGATGGTAGAATTCTCAGTTATAGGTGAGGTGAGGAGGGGGGTTAGCAGAACAGAAACATTAAACTTTCAGAGGGCAGACTTCAGAAGGCTGGTTAGTAAAGTCCCATAGGAGACACTCCTTAAGGGCCAGGGAGTCCACAAGGGCTGGGCACTCTTCAAGAAGAAAATTCTGGTAGTGCAGGAGCAAGACGTCCCCATGTGCCGGAAAATGAGCCAGTAGGGAAAACAAACAGCTTGGTTGAGCAGGGAGATCTGGGTGGACGTCAAAAAGAAGAGGAATGTCTGAACTTTGGAAGAAGGGACAGGTGTCTTGGGTGGACGACAGGGAGGAAATAGATTGTGTAGAGAAAAATTCAGGAGGGCTGAAGCCCAGCTAGAGCTCAGACTGGCCAATTCTGTGAAAGATAATTAAAAAAATCTTTCTACAGATATATCAATAGTAACAGGAGGACCAGGGAGAATATTCAGTCCTTACTGGATGTAAAAGGAACAACTGTGACAAAGGATGAGAGCAAGATTGAGATACTTAATGCTTTTTTTGCTTCAGTCTTTAATAGTAAGGAAAGTTGTCCCCTGTATGTACATCCCCAGGAGCTAGAAGGGCAGAACAAAGCTCCCATGTTCCAAGAGGAAGTGGTTAGAGACTTGCTTGCCCAGCTAGATACCCACAAGTCTATGGGGCCAGATGGGATTCACCCCAGGGTGTTGAGAGAGCTGGCAGACATGCTTGTCAAACGCCTTTCCATCATCTTCCAACAGTCCTGGAAGACTGGGGAAGTTCCACTGGACTGGAGGCTGGCTGATGTTGTGCCCATCTACAAGAAGGGTCGCAGGGAGGATCTAGGGAACTACAGGCCTGTCAGTCTGACCTCAGTGCCAGGGAAAGTCATGGAACAGGTGATATTGAGTGCTATCATGAAGCACATGCAAGAGAACCAGGTGATCAGGCCGAGTCAACA